>JACEIK010000508.1:182153-192892 GCA_018107945.1 Datura stramonium | reverse complement strand
TTATTAAAAATAAAAGCTTGTTTTATTAACCCGAAACATACTGCATGACACATAATTAAATAATATCGAAAAATTAATAAATGAAACTTAAATATAAACAAAAATTTCAAAAATTATAATTTGGCATGATTATGCAAAATTTAAGAGTTGTGATAAATTATTTAAATATTATTAATGCGAACAAAATAATTATGTAAAAAGATACATATTAAAGCATATATAAACATCATATACGGGCGTAGGGAGATCAAAATTGGGTATCAACAAAAGCCTTCTAAAAGAACTGATGTGTGGCTGGGACAAACCCCAAGCTAACTCTAATGTCTGAAACTAAATTGAAATAACAAAATGAAAATGGAAACTCTGGCCCTCAGCAGATGAGGACTCATCACTGAAAGCTGCTAGAAAATCACCGAGAGAACTAGTTGCGGTGTTGAGGCTGGGTACCTGAGTCGGTATCATAAAAAGATATAGCACAAGGAAATATGCGATCGGTACTTTGAATGTACTAAGTACGTGAGATGTAACTAAAACATGCATATACTGAAGACTAGTAAACTGAACTGTAATAACATGCAACGACTCTATATGAACTCAGAAATGCTGCAAAAATAGTCTAACATATATGAAAATACCGTGAGACTGATAAACTGAATTAGAGTCATTAGCATAGCCTGAAATCTAATAGTCTGGACTGGACTAAGAACCCTGTACTGAATTGTACTGAATTGTAGGAGAGTCTATAACCGACATATAACCACATGAGCTAGACATGGAGTTCGATGTATATACTTCGTCGAAGAGAGCCCATTGTACCTTGCCAGGGTATAGTGGTTGAGCTTTTTTATCACTGTCTAGGGGCCCATTCGGGCTATTAACCTACGGTGATACGCAGTTTTGGAAACTTGGGTACGCTGAACCCCGACCCGCTCAATGCTAAATACTACTCCCACTAGAACTTAATTACATCTAACTATACTGATAGCTCGAAACTGATGTCCTAACAGTAAGTTAGAACTACTTATCTAGAAGTGTCCTGAGAGTCTAAGGACCTGAAGGAAACTGTGTTCTAAGACTTATCAGAGTTGCTTTATCTGAAAGTGTTGTGATAGTCTAAAGAACGATGAACATGCTAATAAACTGATGCTACTGAATATACTCAGTACTGACAATATTACTGATACTGAACATACAAAAGCATTGACTTTTCATTCAAAAAATATATGCAAAAATTCATAATTTCAAGTGGAAACATCATGATAGTACAAAAATTCTATTTGAATTCTAAATCATACAAGTGTCATTCAAAAGTCATGCTAATGATTAATGCTAATGAACCCAAGACATGAGTTTCAACTAATAAGACAGGAAGGTTTAAGGCATCATCAAGATCAAGGAATTCTTAAACTGACTGAAAAATCTTAGCTTCTAATATTTTACAGGGCTGGAAATAATAAAATTTTTCTAAAAATAATTTGGGACACAAGGGGGAAAAGGGAACCCTTGTTGAAGTCCCACATACCTGAAGAAGAATCCCTGAGAGTTAGCTTGAAAATTCTGAGAAAATTGGAAGCCCTAACTCTTAATTTCAGGGAGAAACTCCGAGTTCTGCGCAATGATGCTCTGAAAGTCTGAATGGAAGATAAGGAAGGAGGATCAATTATCCCTCTAAATCCCTTGAAATATACCCAAAATGACATTGTTTAGGGCTTATAAGGGTGGGAATATATGAAAATACCCTTAGGTAAAATATACAGAAATCTATGACATTTGGGTCGCTGCGCGTCTGACGGCCTAGGTGACTGGCCGTCACCAGTCTAACGGTCTGTTGTCTTTGCCATCACTCTTAAACAGAAGGTCACGAAAAATTTCACCCAAGTGATGGCCAGCATGATATATTATTGCTCATATGACGGTCTGTTGGCCCTCCGTCCTTTCTTAACTAGAACGACTTGAACTTCTGCCCTAAGTGATGGTCACCTTGACGGTCCGTCAGGACCTCCATCGCCCATAAGCTTAAGGGACTAGACCTAGACAGAGCAAGTGACAACCCATATTCTAGATTGATAGATTTCAAGTCCACTATCAGATGAGTGACGGGACGTCAGTTCCTCTGTCACCCTTTAACTGAAGGGGACCCAAGGCTTGACGGGGCTAGTGATGGATCGTCACCTTACTGGCGGTCGTCAAACACACTTCCAAATGTGTGATGGGCCATCACACCCTCTGTTACCTCGGCACCAGATTTGAAATTTTTTAATTCTTTTTCTGCAATAATTTACTCTGGGATTCGAGGTGTTACAATATCTTCCCTTGGAAAATATTCATCATCGAATGAAAGCTAACTAGGATGGAAAGGGTAGGGAAGAAGCTGCAAATCCCTAAACTAGAGCTATAAACTGATTACTGAAGGAGTGACTGACTCTGAACTGAGATAAACATACTAACTGAATTCATGCAACTAGGCTGCACACTTACAATATGAATAAAGCTTATGAGTATGGAACTGAATAGAGTACTGAGGAGGAATTGAGTACCTGATGCTGAAGCTGAGCTAGAATAGAATAGGTGAAGGTATCTAGCCATCATATCTGCTTTGGCCTCCCATGTAGCTCCCTCAACTAGCTGGTTCCTCCACAAAACTTTTACCTAAGTGACCTCCTTATTTCTCAGCCTACAAACCTGACGGTCTAGAATTTGAACTGGAAGTTCTTCGTAAGAGAGACTGTCCTTTACACCAACACTATCTAGAGGAACTATTGAGTCGGATCACTGATGCATTTCTTCAACAAGGACACATGGAATACTGGGTGTACCAATGCTAACTCTGCAGATAACTCCAGCTCATAAGCCACATTGCCAATGCGTCTCAGGATTCTGTAAGGTCCAATATATCTAGGACTGAGCTTTTCTTTCTTTTTGAACCTAATCACCCCTTTCATAGGTGAAATTTTCAGATATACCCAATCATCCACATCAAATTCTAGCTCCCTTCTCCTTACATCTACATACGATTTCTACCGGTTTTGAGCTGTTTTCAGTCGTTCCCTGATAAGCTGAACCTTCTGCATAACCTCATGTACCGAATTAGGTCCCATTAAGGTAGCTTCACCAACATCAAACCACCCTATAGGAGATCTACACCTCCTACCATATAATGCCTCGAATGGGGCCATCTGAATACTGCAGTGGTAGTTGTTGTTGTATGAAAACTTGATAAGAGGTAGGTTATCATCCTAACTACCCTTGAAGTTAATCACGCAAGCCCTCAAAATATCCTCTAAAGTATGAATAGTCTTCTCAGCTTGGCCATCTATCTATGGGTGAAAAGCTATGCTGAGCTTGACCAATTCCTTTCTGAAAAGACTTCTAGAAGTGCGAGGTGAATTGAGTACCCTATCTGAAATGATGGACAAGGGAACTCCATGCAATCTAACTAACTCTCGGATATACAGTATAGCATAATTCTCTACTGAGTCTGTGATCTTAACTGGTAGAAAATGTGCTAACTTAGTTATCTGGTCTACAACCACCCAAATGAGTCACATTGTCGACGCATACGAGGTAGACCTGTAATGAAGTCCATGTTCATTTATTATCACTTCCAAGTACAAATGCTAATATCCTGAATCATATCTCGAGATCTCTGATGTTCAACCTTGACCTGTTGGCAATTTGGACACTTGGCCATGAATTCTGCAATGTCCTTCTTCATGTCATTCCACCAGTAGACTTTTTGCAGATCATGGTACATCTTGGTGGCACCTGGGTGTATAGAGTACCTGGTGCTGTGAGCTTTCATTAGTATCCTCTTCCTCAAATCGTCCACATTGGGAACACACAACTTGCCCTGATATCGGAGCACACCATCTCCCTCTTTAGAGAACGCTTCCACCTCTTTCCTTAGGATTGCTTCCTTCAACTTAAGTAGAACCAGGTATTCATCTTTCTTTGAATTAACCTCCACCACTAGGGAGGATCTTGACCCACTTTGTACTACAACTCCATCTTCTGCTGAATCAACCAACTGGACCCCTAACCAAGCCAGTCTGTGAATATCCTTCGCCGGTTCCTTTTTACCCTCCTCTACATGAGTAACACTCCCCATAGACTTCCTGCTAAGGGAATCAACCACTAAATTGTTCTTTCTTGGGTCATATAACACACTCATGTCATAATCATTTAATAATGCTAGCCATCTTCTCTGACGCATATTTAGGTCCTTCTGACTGAACACTACTGTAGGATCTTGTGGTCAGTAAAAACATTCACATGAACCCCACAAAGGTAGTTCCCCCAAATCTTCAAGGAAAATACTACGGCTGCCAGCTCTTGATCATACTAGAGGCACCACAATAGATCACGAACCCGTCTGAACCTTCTGGCATAGTCAGAACTAGAGCTGTACTGAGTCAAGTATTCAACTCCTGAAAGCTCTTCTCACATGAATCAGACCACTGAAACTTCACCTTCTTTTGAGTTAGTCTATACAAAGGAGAGGCAATGGAGAAGAATTCTTCTGTAAACTATCAGTAATAACCGTCTAGGCCTAAAAAACTCCTGATATCTGATGGAGAAGTGGGTCTTGTCCAATCTTTAACTGTCGCTATCTTTTGAGGATCCACCTAAATACCCTTTCTAAAAACACTGAGGAATGCAACTGATTTTAGCCCGAATCCACACTTGCTAAACTTAGCAAACAACTGGTGGTCATTTAGAGTTTGCAAAACTATTCTAAGATGGTCTGATGCTCCTTCTCTATTCTGGAGTAAACCAGAATATCATCTATAAAGACAATAACGAACATGTCCAGGTACAACTTGAATATCATGTTCATCAGCCCAGTAAAAGTTGTAGGAGCATTGGTTAGTCCAAAATACATAACTACAAATTCGTAGTGACCATACCGAGTCCTGAAGTCTGTTTTCAGAATTTCACATTCTCTGACCTTGAGCTGGTGGTATCCTAATCTGAAATCTATCATGGAGAAACAACTAGCTCCCTGAAGTTAATCGAACAAGTCATCAATCCTATGTAGAAGATACATGTTCTTAGCTGTGACCTTATTCAGCTGACGGTAGTCGATACACATTCTATGTGTACCAGTTTTCTTTCGCACGAATAGGATTGGGGCACCCCATGGGGAGATGTTAGGTCTTATGAAGCCCTTATCTAGAAGTTCTTTCAGTTGTTCCTTCAACTCCTTAAGCTTAGTTGGAGCCATTCTGTGAGGAGAAATAGAGATGGGTTGGGTATCTGGAAGAAGGTCTATGCCGAAGTCTATTTCTCGCTCAGGAGGGAGATCTTCAGGAAACACATCAGGGAACTCATTTACAACTGGAATTGAGTTAAGTGTTGGGGTAGGACTGGAATCTTTGACCTCTAACCAAGTGATAGATACACCCCTTAGAGATCATTTTCCTAGATTTAAGGTATGAGATGAACCGACCCTTAGGCGCTGAAGTACTACCAGCACTCTAGGACTGGTTCATTAGGAAATTGGAATTTAACGGCTCTGGTTCTACTGCCAATCGAGGCATAAAAAGAGTGTAACCAGTCCATGCTAAGAATGAGGTCGAAGTCGACCATAACAAACTCTACTAGATCAACTATCATAACTTTATGTAACGTTGTGACTAGACAGTCCCTATACCCCCGACTAGCTCTAACTGACTCACCAATCGGAGTAGAGACTGAAAATAGATCTGAGAGAATTTCTGGGCTAATGTCAAACTGGACAGCAACGTAAGGATTCACAAAAAAGAGTGTGGCCCCTAGATCTAGTAAAGAATATACATTTATCTGAAAGAGACATAACATACCCATGACTACGTTAGGTGATTTCTCCTGGTCCTAACGGGAGGATAAAGCATAGAAGCAGTTCTAGCGCTGACGACCACCTGTACATGAGGTAGTACCCTGCTAAGCTAAACGACGTGGCAAAGCTGTCAATGTAGAGGACTAAGCCTTCCCCCATCCTACTGACGGGCAATCTCTCAATTTGTGACTCAGTTGGCCACAACCAAAATAGCCTTCCTTGCCCATATGGCACTCACCCTGATGGTTCTTACCACACTTCGAATATACTAGAAAAGTGCAGCTACTGGAGATATGGCTTTAATACTAAGAGTCTGATGCTCCACCCCTCTGATATTTACGGGGCCTAGAAGAAGAAGCACTGGCTGATGAGGGTGATGGAGGTCTTTACTGCTGTTGTGGGCGATTACTACTGGACGACCTTTGTTGGGAGTACTCAAACTGACCTGTCCTATCCCGCCTACTCTCCCTCTCTATCTCCTTCAAAATTTCTCTTCCTCGATCTGCTATGCATGAATAATGAGCCTAGAGATGTCCATTTCCTTGATAAGCATGGCAATCCTACACTCCTTGACTACCAGATTTGAAACTCCATTCAAGAACTTGAGAATGCGAGCCCTCAGCTCAGCAACCATTTCTGGAGCATACTTTGACAATTAGGTGAACTTCAAGACGTACTCCTGCACTGTCATGTCACTCTGCTTCACAAACTCATCGGCCTTAGCTTCCCTCAGCTCCTGGGGAAAGAATCTATCCAAGAACGCAGTCATAAATTCATCCCATTCCACCGGACCTGCACCATTCTGCCTTCCCTTTTTTCACTGCTTATACCAAATCTGAGCCACTCTTTTTAACTGATAAGCAGCCAGATCTGCACTTTCTATAGAAGCAACACCCATGATTTGGCTATTTTCTGCACCTCGTCAATAAACTCCTACGGGTCCTTATCAACCTTGGACCCGTGAAATATTGGGGGATTCATCCGAGTAAAATTCTAGAACTCTGACAGTAGCTTCAAACCCATTAGTATTAACTGGTACGACTTGCTAGTTGACCTGATTAGTCATTGCCTGAGCCAGCATTTGAATGGCAGTCCGAAACTCTGTATGCGACACTTGATCGTCTTGAGGGGTTGCTGGAGCTGGTGAGGCTGGCTAGTTAGCATTTATGGTCCTCCTTTTGTTTCCTCTCTTGGAAGGTATCGCTAACTGAAAAGGGTAGAGCACGAGTTAGGAGGACATTTCAGAGATCAAACTCTACGCATGATAAGAATCATGAAGAAAGGAAATTTTCCTAAAAACATCTATAGCCTCCCCCTCATAAGTGTGGTGCGCTTCACACCTATGAAAAGGACTCCACTTGACGCGACTTTCATACATCCTAGAAAACTCTAAATCTGGCTCTGATACCAAGTTTGTCACGATCCGAGTTTACACCCTGGATGTGATAAGGTACTTAAGATCACAAGTGAACCCAAGAAAACCCATGGTAACGTATAATTCTATTAAGACTAATCTGTTGTAAATAATATTAAGCGGAAGCTGACTAAAGAAATAACCAAATACTGACTAATAACAAAGATCTGTTCAAACACTAGATCTCAAGCTGAATCTAACATAAACTGTTTGAAAGCCTTCTAAAAGAACTAATGAGTGGCTAGGACAAACCCCCAGCTAACTCTAATGTCTGAAACCAAACTGAAATAACAAATGAAAATGGAAACTCCGGCCCTTGGCAGATGAGTACTCACCACTGAAAGCTGTTGGAGAATCGCCGAGAGATCTAGTTGCGGTACTGAGGCTGGGTACCTGAGCCTATATCATAAAACAATATAACATAAAGAAATATGCGATCGGTACTTTGAATGTACTGAGTACGTGATATGTAACTAAAACATGAATATATTGAAGAGTAGTAAATTGAACTGAAATAACATACAACGACTCTATCTGAACTCAAAAATACTGCAAAAATAGTCTGACATGTGGAAATAGCATGAGTACTAATAAACTGAATTAGAGTCGTTAGCATAGATTGAAATCTGATTATCTAGACTGGACTGAGAACCCTGACTATACTAGATTGTGGGAGAGCCTATATTAATATAAAACCACGTGAACTAGATGTGGAGTTCGATGTATACACCCCATCAAAGAGAGTCCATTGTACGTTGCCAAGGTATAGTAGCTGAGTTGTGTGATCACTGTTTGGGGTCCCATTCGGGCTAGTAACCTATGGTGGCACATAATTCTGGGAACTTGGGTGCGCTAAACCCTAACCCGCTCAGTGCTAAGTACTACTCCCGCTGGAACCTAATCACATCTAACTATGTTGGTAGCTCAAAACTAATGAACTAAGACTAAATCAGAACTACTTATTTGGAAGTGTCCTGAGAGTCTAAGGACCTGAAGGAAACTGTGTTCCAAGACTTTTCAGAGCTACTTTATCTGAAAGTGTCGTGACAACGACGAACATTTTGATAAATTGATACTGCTAAATATATTGAGTACTGACAATATTACTAAGACTGAACATACAAAAGCATTGACTTTTCATTCAAAACATCTGTGCAAAAATTCATAATTTCAAGTGGAAACATCATGACAGTACAAAAATTCTATCTGAATTCTAAATCATACAAGTTTCATTAAAAAGTTATGCTAAAGATTAGGGCTTGGAAAGCACATTGTGTAAATGAACCCAAGACATGAGTTTCAACTAATAATAGACATGAAAGTTTAAAGCATCATCAAGATTAAGGAACTCTTAAACTGACTGAAAAACCCTAGCTTTTAATCTTTTATAGTACTGGAAATAGTAAAGTTTCTCTAAAAATAATTTGGGAATCAAGGGGGAAAGGGAACCCTGGTTGATTTCCTACATACCTGAAGAAGAATCCCAGAGAATTAGCTTGAAAATATGAGAAAATTGGAAGCCTTGGCTCTTAGCTTCAGGGAGAAACTCTGAGTTCTACGTAATGATGCTCTGAAATTCTGAGTGAAGGATGGGGGAGGAGGATCGATTACCCCTCTAAATACCTTGAAATATACCAACGACCCAGCTTAGGGATTAGAAGGGTAGGAATTTATGAAAATACCCCTGGGCAAAATATACAAAAATTTGCAATTTTTTCAATCGCTACATGTCTGACGGCCTAAGGGATGGGCCGTCTCCAGTCTGATGGTTTTTCATCTTCACTGTCGCTCTTAACAGAAGGGCACGAAATTTTTTCCCAAGTGATGGCCAGCATGACGGACCCTCGCTCACCTAACGGTCCGATTTGACCCTCCGCCCTTCCTTAACCAAAATGGCCTGAACTTCTAGCCTAAGTGACAGTCGCCTTGATGGACCGTCACTTATTTGATGGTCCATAAGGACATTTGTCGCCTATAATTTGAAGGGAGTATACCTCAACGGAGTAAGTGATGGTCCATCGTCTAGATGACGGATGTCAAGTCCATCATCGGATGAGTGATGGGATGTCAGTTCCTCCATCCGCCTTTAACTGAAGGGGACCCAAGGCTTGAAAGGTCCAGTGATGGATTGTTACCTTGCTGACAGTCGTCAAACACACTGCCAGATGTGTGAAGGGCCATCACACCCTCCGTCACCCCGGCACCAGATCTGAAATTTTTTTTATTCTTTTGTTGTAATAATTCAGACGGGGATCCGAGGTGTTACATATGTTTTGAATTATCATCAGTATGATTATATTTAAAGGATAAGTTAAGTCAAATGCTATAAGAATTTGTCAGCCCAAAATTAATTTCATATTCAGCTGTAAATTCTCCTATTGAATGTCCTTGAAGGAAATAGTCTACAACATGCGTGAAGCAGGGTAGATAAATCGGGTATCAAATGTAATGATCTTCGAAAAAGGAGAGTAGAAAATGATCAAAATGACCATAATAAGGAGGCAATATACTCTCGAAGAGTCTAGACATAACCCTTTATAGAACCTCATCTGAGGTTAAGGTACCTAAAAAATAATGAAGCGATGAGATCTAATAAGTTATGTTGCATTGCAAATCGATATAAAATATCTCATCAATGATATATTTGATACAATATTATGCGAATATTGATAAAGATTGTGAGCATTTGAATTTTACTTTATTAAAGCATCATGACATAGAAATAACTATCAAGTGAAATTATTCATCTTAATAAGCATAAAGCTTATTGGACCTGCAGTCCAGACATTAGAAGATGTCACGCATTCAAATACTAATAGATTTTGTCACTTGATAAAATTTATATAAAAATTTTTAAAGGATTAAAAATGTCCGAAACATACACAAATTCTTGAAAAACTTATTTATAATTCTTATGTGGCACAAATTAATTAAGGTTTATGTACTAGAGTTGCCTTGACGTTATTGTCGTGGGTCTAAAAATAACTCTATTTACCCTTGTGTATGTTATGAAAATCAAAATATTACATATTATTGTGCAAGTTGATGACTTGAATATTGAAATTCTTGAAGAGTTTTAAAAAATAGTAGATTATATGTTGAAAGAAGTTGAAATGAGAAATTTGAATTCATCATGAAGTACCGTATCTTTGTACAATTGATGCATTTAGGTATCTTTCTATAACTATGAGTATTGTTACACCCCATAAATTCTAGACATGTAGATGGCCTATTCGCATGTTGGTTAAGAGTTTTGTATTTCATACATGCTAGGAAAAGGCCCAGGGAAAGACCGGATAAGTGACACGTCGAACCATCGCGGGAGGAGCCGGAGTAGAACCCCTCCACGATGGCGCCGTGTCACAGAGGGAGGGCCTCCGCGATGGCGCCTTGCCACGGAGGCCCTGTCCAGGCCCCACTATATAAACCCCCACTTCGTTTATTTCATGAAAATTCTTATAATTTTCCAGTAGAAACAGAGGGCAAACCAGAGAGAGGGAAAAACGA
>JACEIK010000508.1:151715-164069 GCA_018107945.1 Datura stramonium | reverse complement strand
CTTCATATAGAAAAAGAGACCATTAATACATCATATTCACTTACCATCATCAACACAAGTTTTTTTTTTTTGTAAATAAATGGATACTCTAAGTGGCATAAATTATCAGTTAAATCAATAATTAAATTGATAATTGTATTATTAAATTAATGATTCGAGTTATTGGTTTAATGGTTTGATTATCGGTTTACTGTTCGAAGTTATTGGGTTATTGATTTGAACACTTTTATAACCCGATAATAATTTAATCCTTTAATATATAAAGTATCCTAGCAAGAAGATAAATTGGATGTCGATGACAAGTGAATGAGATGTTATTCAAATCTAAATTAAAGTTGATTATTTTAATTGGGCTATTTCTATATGCTCTTTCTCATTTCACCCACTTTTTTCTAACTAAACATACTTACGACGTATCAAATTTTTCGTGTGAGATCTTAATGGTTAACCCTACAACTGAACCAATTAGGATTAACTAATTAACAAATAACCAATTAGCCGATATTTTAATGGTTCTTTAACTGTTTAGCATGTTTACAAACCGATAAGTAGAACGGATAACATTCAAAATCGAACCGAACCGACCGATATAGAGCTTCAAGATACTCATTAAAATATCGATTTGAATCTTTGAACCTCCGATACTAATAAAAATATCTCTTACTTGTAATTGTAGCTGAAAAGATTGAAACTTTTTAATTTTTGTTATTTCAATTTACATTATAAAAAAAATGGAAATTGGTTCTCAAACCTATAAAACTGTAAAATAAATTTCTAGGGGTTGGTACGCTTTCTTAGCCTTTCTCTGCAATTCATTGCTCTTTATAACAAGAAGGGAAAATAAAAAATTCTTGGTAAGTTTTTTTTTTTTTTTTTTCGTGGATATTAATATGTTCTGCAAATTAGTAAAAGAAAATAAAAAATGGAGATGAAAAAATAGTGAAAGAAAAAAGTGACGTGCAGTCTTTTTGGAGTATTAATCAACGTACGTAAATGTATGGATCGTTACACTTCCATGAAGCTTCTATCTATAAGTTTAGGATACAGAGCAAGAACAACAAATTATATATCTTAACGTAGCCAAAAAATTGTTAAACTTGCCATAAAAATAATCGCTCCAAGTTGAACTTTGAATATCACAAAAATATATTTTATTTTTATGTATTTTTGGTGGTGAGAATTAATTCTCTGTTGACGAAGAGAATTAATGCTGAAGAGAATGCTTTTTTTTTTTCCCTGTTCTTAAAGACAAGCAACACGAGAGGGAGTTAACTTCCCACAAAAGCTGAATAATTATAACAGTTTGCTTCAGGTAACCTCTTGTTAATTTTATCTCTTCTAACCCGATGGGGTTGGTCCATATGGATGACTTGCTTCCTATGTACGTGCAAACTACTTGGTCACCAAGTAATAAAGTGTCTAGAAAGTTAGATATTGTGCCAATAGAAACTTGACTTTTATTATTTATGAATTTCTTTATTATCAATTAATCATGTGTTTTCACCACAAGTTTTAGTTGATTATTACAAATTACTATAGAATAATTAATTAATCTAACTATAATCACTAGCTATGATTGGACTATGAGAATTTAACACAATATGAAATAATATGTAATACTCTGTATGCCTATATTAACATGTGACTAGTCAAATGGAAATAGAATGGTGTGAAATCGGAAAACTAAGGTTACAAATGGATAATTATATTAAGTAACATATATATGAATGTGATTGGAATGTCCAAAGGTCTAAGCCAAGGGAAGCCTTACAAAAAGTTCAAGTGAAAGGATGCCTCGTGGAGGGTTGCTTCAAGTGATCCAGCATATGATCCAATTTTAAACTAACATACACCCCAATATATGAAGAGATAAAGGGTGTACTACCTATCAATTAAAGGTCTTTGAGTTTAGTTTTTAACAAAACAAACCTATTATGAGTTTAAGGCCTAAATTAGTTGGGCTAAAGGAAGGAGGGTGGGTAATTGGGTCACGACCAAGACCCATCTAATCAAGAAGGAAATATATACTCATACATAGCCGAAATTTCATTTTACGACATAATAAACACACACATTCTCTCTCCCCCAAGTTTAAGATAAGTGGTCAGTTATGATTTTGCTTGATTCTATCTCTAAAGAAGGCGCAAAAGATGTATATCCATGTTGAGGTTCATTGTACGACACATCCAGCCGCTATGGATTAGTTAGGGCCATAGTATCTTATTAGAGTCTCCATAGTGAAAGTGAGCGAATAAAACTTAAAAGTGGGGTGATTAAAAACTGAATTGTATTTAATCTTGATGTTGGTTGTTATGTGTTGTGCACCATTAGAGGATGACTAGTGAACTAAACCTCCATAGAAAAATTTTAAACTACAAGTAAATTTGTAGCATCATTTTACAGCTAAGTACACATTTGGAAAGTGTTGTGATATTTGATGAAAGACTTGCATTTTGGGATGAAAAAATATGCAGCAGTGGGATGTCCGTTGCAGCGAGACTGCCAAAGGTGGTAGGTGAAGTGCCAAAGCTAGCCATAGTGAATCCTTGACGCTATAGCGAGTCCACTACAACAGATGACTTGAGGCAGAATGCGTGTATAGATTAGTTATTTCGAGGTTTTCACCTTTCACCTCATAATTCTAAGGCACAAACTGGGAGGGTTGAAGAGCGGCTTTTCAAGGCAAGAGCGAATTTCCTCTTCAAGGTAAGAATTCTCCATCAACTCTTCCATCTATCATCCCCTAACTCCCTAAAATCATTGAAGGGTTACTAATAGTGGAGTGATGATTAGAACCCTAGAAGTATAAAAGCGAAGTAAATTCTATAAGTGTTGGTAGTTATTGATGTATGACTTTCTAGGTTGTTAAATTACACTTCCTAGGGTGAAATTGTATGTGCTAGTTTATCATGGTGATAGCTTAAGACTTGAAATTCAATAAAGTTAAGACCTTTAGAATAATAAATTGTGTTAAAAGGGATTAAAGGAGTAGAAACTCCATGAACTAGGCCAATGTGATCATTGTGGGATTAATTATGGTAATTAACCCGTGGGTAATGAATGAAAATAGATAGAATGAGGTGGGTTTGAACTTTCAAGTGTATGATTGAAGAGTAGATAATTAAATACTCTTAATTAATTTATTATTTTTAGACTTTGAGCATTTCGAGGCTTTGATTAAAGGAAAGGCTAAAGTGAAGTAGCTTGCATATTCAAGTCTTTGGTGAGGTAGGTTATGATTTATTTGGAGTTAGACTTTTCTTAGTTTCTTGTATGTAATGTGAGTTGATAAACATGATTGATTGGTCCTCGGACATACATTGTGATTGAGATGGTGACTTGACAATGCTATGTGAATAAGCTGTGTAATTGTTTAAGTCTATGAATATAACTTGTGATTTGGAGTGCAATTGTGATAATTAATTTGTACTTGTGATTGTTGTTTTGTGTGATGATTGAATATATAACATACTGAAGTATGACGATGATGATTGAATAATACACCATTATCTAAGATGAGTGACTCATGTTTGAGGTAAGCATTCAGATGAGTGGTTATGTGATGATTGAATAATATACCGTTATTCTGAGATGGGCGGCTTGAGTCCGAGGGGAGCATCCAAATGAGCAGTTATGCTATGAGTAACTCATGTTTGAAAGGAGCATCCGAACGAGCAAATAAGTTGAAGCGAGTACCAAACCTGTACGCTACATGAATTTTTAGTCCCTGCATGTCATGACTGGATGGGAAAACATAAGACCTTTTGACATGTGTATACAGATGAGTGACTGATGAGTGATCAGATTGATACCGATGAGCTACAGAGGCCATATAGCTATACTTCAGTGAGGACAGGATTCCTTTGATTTGATTTGAATCGCTTCTAATTGCAATTTTGGTATTTTTGTTATATGATTTGAGGCTCATATGTGTCATGATGATTGGCATTAACAGTCCTAATGTTGATATAATTGCTTGGTACTAGTGACTACTCGAATTTATGAGTTGGATGCTTTTGTGTCTTTACCGTTGTGTCTCTTGCTTGCTTGATTTGTATTACATACTTATTACTAATCGAAGTCGGCTTATGATGCCTATCGGTATATAATGTTTGTACTAATGCTACTCCTACACTTTCTTTAGGTGCAGATTGTGTTCTAGAGCCTTCGTCACGACCTCACATTTAGAGTTGCCAAATGACTGATCTGAGGGTAAGCTGATTCCTCTTTAGGTTGCCGCAAATATTCTTTATTAGATGTCTATTTCTTTCAGATGTTGACTTTATTTATTTTTCGCATTATTCTAGATATTGTTAGTTAACGTCCCGGTGCAATGATTTTCGGATTCTAGAGTTTTAATAGATAAGACTTCCACTACATGCTTTAAGTAGTTATTTTAAAGACTTTTGTTATTTATCTTATGAGTGTTCTATTTTGAGAAAAATGGATGCATAAATGCTAGTTTAGTTGGGAAATTATGGTACGCCTACCGGAGGGTTAGCGTGAGGGCCAATCACAGTGATTTAGGTCATGACATTCATAGGACAATCTCTAGATTTAAATCTCTTTAGGCCACCCCAACTTGTATTCTTGAACTCTCAAGTTGTTTTCTTCTTTTCTCAAGGACTTTTCTTGAAGAAAGGTTTGAGGTGTTGAAAAATTTAAGTTAAGGAGTTAAAATTCCATCAAGTTAAGGTAAGATTTTGTCCATCTATGTCCTTCCTTGTTTGTGAGATTGAATAAGAAATTTTAGATGTAATTATTGTAAGAACTCACGGGATGGTGATTAAAAGCTGCGAGTTCAAGTTTTTCTTATATTCTTGAGGAGTTTGGAAAATATTATATATAAGTTTTATTGGTTGGGTAAAGTCTTCTTACTCATTAAAAGTTTGCTAGTTTACATTTTGGATTTGAAAAAGGAGGATGCGGTGATATATCAATTATTTGGATATTAAGCGCGCATGTTGCCCGTTTGATTGTGGCAGATTGTTTTGCTAGCCACACGTTATTGTTAAATGATAAAATATGTCTGTTATACACCATACTTGTAGCTATAATTGGATTTGGAAGTATACAAAAGAATATGTTTTAAAAAGGTTCAATGAGCTAGTCGCTCGCCTAGTATTCGACATATTACCGATGTGACGGAGGCGCGTTAGTAGACTGTTTATAATAGTTGTATCACTTGTTTTTATGTAGATTTCCTATGGTAAGGAAAGGGAAAGTCCATTACATATTTTTGAAACATGAAATCAAGGTATGTAAGGCTAAAACCTCCCTCCCGTCAGTTGAATAATTTATATCAACATGGTTTTCCAAATCTAGACGAGTTATTTAGATAAGAGCTATTGATTATGCCAAGTAAATTCAACTTATACTTAAGAAAATTTATTGAAAAAGTTTAATGCCTTGAGTTCTTTCTCACTATTTCTACCGAACCGTAGTCCACTTTCTATCACGACCCGAGTTCACACCTGGACGGGACACGATACTTCAGATTACAAGTGACCCCAAGAAAACCCATGGTACAACATACTTCTATAAAGATTGTTCTACTGAAGATAATAATAATAAAGCGGAAGTTGACTAAAGAAATAAACAACCACTGAATAATAAATAAAATCTGAACAAACTCTAAAAATCCAAGTTGAATCTATAAATACCGTCTGAAAGCCCTCTAAAAAGAATTGATGAATTGATGGGACAAAATCCCAACTAACTTTAATGTCTGAAACTAAAAAAAGAAATACAATTGAAAAAAAATTGGAACTCCAACACTCGACATATGAGGACTCACTACTGAAGCTGCTGGAAAATCGCCGACAGACTAGCTGCGATGCTGAGGCAGGGTACCTACTATATCATAAAATGATACAACACATAAAAGTATGCGATTAGTACTTTGAATGTACTGAGTATGTGAGAAGGAACTAAAACATACAAATACTGATTAATAGTAAGCCGACTGTAATACTGCAAAAATAGACTGAAGTCTGAAGATCTGGACTGGATTGAGAATCATAAATGTACTGGATTGAATTGTATTGTGGGAAAAACTATAACTGACATATAATCATGTGAGCTAAACGTGGAGTCCTATGTATACCTCCCATCGGAGAAGGCCCACAATACCTTACCAGGGTATAGTGGCTGAACTGAGTGATCACTGTCTGGGGCCTGTTTGGGCTAATAACCTACGTTGGAAACATAGTTTTGGGAACCTGGGTGCGCTGAAGCCCGACCAGCTCAGTGCTAAGTACTACTCCCACTGGAAATCCTAAATGTGTCTAACTGTGCTGATAGCTCGAAACTGATATCCCGCGACTAAGTCAGAACTACTTATCTGGAAGTGTTCTAAGAGTCTAAGGACCTGAAAGAAACTATATTCTAAGACTTGTTAGAGCTGCTTTATCTGAAAGCATTGTAACATTCTAAGAACAACTAACAAGATGATAAACTAATACTACTGAGTTTCTCAAAAAGACTGATAAAAGTCAAATTAATCAGATGACTTTCTAGAGGATACTAAGTATACTGAGTACTGACTGAAATTCTGAGACTAAACATACTAAAGCATTGACTTTTCATTCATGCATCTGTACTAACATTCATAATTCGAGTAAAAATATCATGACAATACAACTTTCATATCTAAGTTCTAAATCATGCAAGTTTCATTACAAGAGAGAGCATGTTAAAGATTAATACTAGGAACAACATACTGTATAATTGAACCAAAACATGAAGTTCAACTAGTAGTAGTCATGTACACTTAAAGAATTATCAAGATTAAGAAATTCTTAGGCTGACTGGGAAACCCTAGGTCTTGATTTCTAGAATTTATTAAGACTAGGATTGCTGGAGATTTTTAGGACACAAGGGTGAAAGGAAACCTTTGTTGAAGTCCCACATACTTGAAGAAGACGGTTCCTAAGAAGAAGCCTTGAATTTCCGAACTTGGGGAAGAGATCTTGAGATCTAATGTTCTGTCCTTGAGAGAAAAGTGAGAAAGTGAGAGAGGAAGATCGACTAACTCCCTTTAACCCATGACATTCACCCAAAAACGATGTAGTTTATAGGACCTTAAGATTTTACAAAAATGCCCCTGAAAATTGTTATTAATATTTCTGCCAGTCAGGTGGTACGACTCAACCTACAAGTCGTACTAGGATCATACGATCTGTACTGTGTCCTTGGCTAGGGCCCCGCTTAACACCATTCTCTGAAGTTTTCCACGAAACTCTACCACGATCCATGAGATCTTACTATGGGTCTTACTATAATTCATAGCTTCCTCAAAGCCTTTTGAACATATATTTGAAATTCAAATCACGACTAGATGGTACGACCCATACCCACCAACCACGAGTCGTACCTTGGCTAGTGGTTTTTCCAAGAATCCCTGACCTCTTCTCTGAACTTTTTCATGACTTATCAGTTTGATCCGTATCATGGTGATACGAATCATGACATGCATTCGTGGTTTCTCCTCGTCACCCATACTATTTTCCCTAACCCTTTTGTTATGAGTCTTGGTACGACTCGTATCATTGTCCTATGGGTTGTACTGTTACTCGTACTGAAGCCTTTTTTTTATAAATTTTCTGCATGGTCACATTTTATATCTGAAGGCTAGTCCCAGGAATTTCTGGGGTATTACACTTTCCAAGCAAAATTAGAATGTTATGGCGTATGTTAATATTTGCAACCACTAACCAACAAAGAAAACAAAAAATAGTTTGATATCATTATTACCCAAAAATCATGAAACCATGAGAACCTTATGAACAATTTACCCTCATTGGGTCCACAACCTCAGAAGAGGATTTAGCTACTCATAATGCAGAAAAAACAACAATAAATAGATAATGAAACCATAAAAGCTTACTTAGAATTAAAGGATGAAAGAATTTAATGTTGTTCTTCGTGCATCATAAATTGCATAACTAGAGAGAATATCTGCTTACAATTCCAAACTATCAAAATATATAAATCTTCTACATAAAAACCCTATAAAAGTACTTATAATGGTCACAAACTCAGAATCCTATAACTGTCAAATTACTCGTCGACACAATATATGGATTGTGAAACAGACACATGGTATCTGAATTTCCTTTAACTTTTCTATAGTATCCTGTCTAGGGTTTCTGGACTTTTGCCATAGAATAATCTATAGACGGTGAAATGAACAATAGTCCATGAAACCTTCCATATTTTATCTTCCAGTGTTGCCTTCCTCAGACATACGGGCTGTAAATGTAACATATGTTCCGTACTTGCTATCATGGCTTGTCAACTCTGAACACCCTGCAGACACAACCTTTGATCTTTCCATGGTGGCATCCACGACTTGTGCAACAGATCCACGACCCATGGAATGCCCAATTTTGTCTACTTTTTGTCTTTTTTCTTGTTTTGGCCACTTTAACATCAAACACCTACAAAATAATATTCTAAAATTATAAACACAGAAAATATATAAAAAGAAATTGAAAACTCAAGTAAAAGACATCAGATGTGTCATAATTTCACGGCACATCATCGGTTACCAGTTGCCTGGTTTAAGCTAGGTGAGGCTAGATTGTTAAGTACATGTTTGGTGAAACGGGCATTAAAGAAATTCAAGTTGATTCAGGAGCGGCTTCGGATAGTCCAAATTAGAAAAAAGAGTTATATGGTCTGAAGTTTCGTGATATGGATATCATGAAGGTTGAGAAAGTCTTGCTGAAAGTTTCTCTACTATAAGGTTTGATGTGTTTTGGGAAGAAAGGAAAGTTGAACCCGAGGTTCATAAGCCCATTTTAGATGTCATGACCCGAACATAGGTCCGGATCGAGGCATGGGACAAAGAACCTCGAGAGGCTCCAAGTCGACCCATGGCATGAACATGATATCTAAAGCTCAACACAATAATGCGAAAGTCTAACATATAAAATAGCGGAAGTCTGAAAATCTAATAACATCGAATATCTGAATACATAACAACGATCTAAAAATGAAAATATACTATGTCTGATAAGCTTCTACATACTGATGAGTTGATGGAGCAAGACCTCAGCTAACTCACTAAAACTGAAACTGAACATCCGAAACACAAGCTGAATAAAAGGGTCCTCAAAGGATGAGGACTCACCAACTCTGGCTGAGAGATGCTAACTCTGAGGATCTGGCTAATGGCGGGACTGAACCTGAATATCTGAGCCTGTATCATAAAATGATACAACATGGAGTATGCAGTCAGTACGTGGAATGTACCGAGTATGAAAGGTAAGTAAAACTGCCAAGTAAGTAAAAAAACAGAATTCATGCATATCATAAAACATTTCATCATAAGATTCTGAGAGTAAGACTTACATGCTATTATTTGAAAACATGATTTAAACATAACTAAATATCATAACTGAATCAAATGACCCAAAGATGAAACTGATTATTCATAAATAAAACTGAACATTAGTTCAAACTTGCTAAAAACATAATATCATGACTGATGAACATGCATAACTGAAATCATTAGGAATAATGGGAGACTCGTCATATAACCGACATTACCACAATAGAGCTTATGTGGTCCCGACTATCACACTCAAGTGGGCAGAGCCGTCCAAAGCCTTTCCAGGGCTAAGGGCGCTACCATGATATTGATATCAACCTGAAGGCCCTTTGGGGGCAGGGAAAGCTCACAAGGGAGGTCCCAAATAATCTGAACATACCTACGTTGACACGTAGTTTTGAGGCACAGGGTTGAATGAACCCTTAGCCTACTTGGTGATAGACACTACTCCCAAAAACATACATATGCTCTCCATCATTTTTCAACGAAGCTGAACCATCATCTTGCAGCGAAGCTGAATCATAATAATACATGCATAATCTGAAAACATAACACGAGGAGCATTGGCTCAAACTATACCACAAGCTAAAAAGTGGGAGTCTAGACTCCAAAATCATGTGGTAAGCTAATAACATGAGATTGAAGTAAATCATGAACGTACTTGATCATATGGGCTTGCTCAAAACTTAAACACATTTTAGATAGTCAAAATCATGGATATAAACATGNCTAGCTATGTCATCATATACATCTCATCATACTTTAGAACATAGATCATAGTCTCAACCTTTCATGAACTTTTATAATTGAACATTATAATTTGTAAAACTTTGAAAACATGAATCGTAGTTGAAAACATTATAAAACAAGCCCATGAATCATACTTCAATATTAGAAACATGAATAGAGTACCCATGATATATACTTAGAGAATTCAATCATACTTCAATATTAGAAACATGAATAGAGTATACCCATGATAGATACTTAGAGAATTCACAAGTTGGGTTAAAACCCCATAGATTCATCAACTAAGAATTTCATGAATTTTAGAAAAGGATTTGGGCATAGGAGTGAAGGAATACTCCCATTCATAACCCTACATACTTGGGTACTTCTAATTTCTTAACCTTCTTGAATGCCCAAAGGAAATTGAAGGAGAATTGATGAATTTCTAGGCTTGATCACCCTTAGGAACTTCTAGGCTTGCATACATGGAGAGGGATAGGTTTAGAATGAGTTAAACCCTCTTAAAACACACCTATATGAGCTTAAAACGATGTAGTTTAGGAATTATGAAAAAGCCTTTAATTAATCTACTGGAAAAAGTATACTGCCAGTCCCAATGAGGGACTGGACAACTCCTTACCTAAGGGGATGACTCATCATCCGCATTCGTTTCCAGCACTAGAAAACATACCTCTGCTGGTCACCACGACTTGTGGTGACTAGTCGTTGGGAACACTGTCAAACCTTTCAACATCCAAGTCAAACTCCTAATCACGGCCAGCCTAACGACTCATGATCCTGACCACGAGTCATGTCTTCTCCCGTGGTCAATCCACAGACCACCATTTGTTAGCCAACTTCCCTTCACTCCATGAGTCACTTAACGACTCGTTGTGTACCTCACGAGTCACTGGACGACTCGTCCTGTGACCTGGTGAAGAAAATTCTATTTTCTCCGTTTCAACCCCCGGGTCTGATCTCAGGGCTTTTGGGTTATTACAATATCTCTCCCCCTTGGGAACATTCATCCTCAAATGTGGATTAACATACTGAAAAACTGGAAAAGCAATTTCCATACAGAATATTGAACATTTAGAGTTGAAAACTCATGGGATGACTGGCTTCGAATTGAATTACATGATGTAACTAAATTCCTGAATCATACATACATACATTGACATGAAAGAAACTGGGACACATGAAATGAACATGAAACTGAATAGAGTACTAGGGAGAAATTGATACCTCAATTTGGAACTGAGCCGGAAGGGAATAGATGCGGGTATTTAGCCATTATATCTTCTTCGATTTCCCACGTAGCTCCCTCAACATGCTGATTCCTCTACAAAACTTTTATGGAAGCTACTTCTTTATTTCTTATCTTTCGAACTTGACGATCAAGTATCTTCACCAGAACCTTCTCATAGCTAAGACTATCCTTCATACCCACTGTTATACCCCGAAAGCCAAAAGATCAAATCTGGGAGTTGAAACAGAAATTTTTTGAAATTTGACATCAGGTCACAGAAATGGTCGTGATGTGACCCATGGGGGCAGCCCAAGAGTCCTGAGGTGACTCGTGGTAAGGCTTAGGAGGTGAGTTTGAAATTAGGATTTAGGGTCCCCATGACATGACCACAAGTTGTGGTCAGACCCCATGACTCGTTGAGTCAGTCGTGGGAAGTGATGACTGGGAAGGAGAAGGAATAAGGCAGTGAACCCTATAGAAGGTCCCCACGAGTCGTGTTAAGTCATCATTATTCATGGTGTGGGTCGTGAGCAACATGATTGAGCAAAGTAAAAATCCCAAGCAGTGTATGTGACGAGTGGTGACCATGAGTTGTGGTCACTTGTAACGATTCGTGATGTCTCTCGTGATGAGCCCCAGATGAACTTTAGGCAGTTTATATGACGAATGATGGCATGAGTCATGGCCTGAGTAATGAGTCATCCAGTCCCTCGTGGGGACTGGTAGCTAGTTAATTCCTGTGAATTTAGTAAGGGATTTTCTGTAATTACTATTATCCTAAGGCCTAAACTACGTCATTTTAATTTATGAATGATGAATTTTTAAGGGGTTAAGTTCATTTTAGGTCATTCGTACCCATGCATGCAAATATAGAGAGATAGAGAGGTGATCAAGCTTGTTTTCCTTCAAGTTCTCTTCAATTCCTCTTGGGAAATCAAAAAAGTGTAAGAATCAGCTATATTTAGGTATGTATGGTGATGAGTGGGTGAATGCTTTCACAATTCCTCTCTAAATCATGAATTTCCATGTCAATTTCTAT
>JACEIK010000508.1:104835-117202 GCA_018107945.1 Datura stramonium | reverse complement strand
CATTGCTCGATTGTTGTATGGCCCACAGTTCTTTCCTACAAGGATGATTCTAGAGTATCATTACAGGATGGAGGTGATAAAGAAGATCAGATCCTTGAGTGTGCTGGAGCGACAGAGGCAGCTGCAATGGCTAGCTGAGGTGATTTCCGAGTACAAGGATGAGGAAGAATGGGTTACAAGAGGAAAGCAGGTGACAAAGAATTCACTGAACTTCATTGAAAAAGCTTGCTAGACACTAGTGCACCATCGGTTAGCACCTACGGTCAATGACAACACACTAAGTGTTGATAGTGCAGCTTTGGTTGCATGCCTCATGTCTCGTTAACCCATTAATATTTCGAGGATCATAGCTGATGAGATACGAGACTGAGTAGTGGGAGTAAGCACTACTATCCCATTCCTGAGACTTGTATTCAGATTATGCATAGAGGCAGAAGTTCCACGAGGTGATGAGCAGTTAATCGGAGGCTAAAGGATTTCAAACATAGGCCTTATGCGGGATGATATGAACCGGGTAAGCAGATCCAGGATTCATATAGCTATTCCAGCAGCCCAACCAGCAGGGGACGTATAGGTGAATGTCCCCATAACACAGGAGAAAAGAAAGACACTGGCTACAGACGCCAGTCATTCAGAGTCAGCTCCCAACACCTCAGCTACACCACTGCCCAACATGAAGGCTCAAACACCAGTAGGGTACATCTTGGTACCACAGGACTTCCTCCAAAAGCTAGCTAAGAGATTGACCATGGCAGAGCCTAAGATTCAAGCCATGATGGATAATGTCAAACTATGGGTCAAGTCAGAGATAGAAACAACAACTCGAGCTCTACATGCCCGCCTAGATAGTTTTGAGAGTCGTTTCAATGAGAGAATGGCAGAGCAGACCTATATTAGTAGTCTTCGTGCGGAGTTAGGGGATCTTCGGAGGCAAGTAGTTGAGTTGTCATCACAACAACCAACAGTTTTAGAAGACTCCACTCTTCTGGACCTAGATTCGAGCTTGATGAGGATATTGATTTGGCAGCATGCTGGGAGCCAATTGCAGCTGGTGATAAAGGCAAGAAGAGCGTAGCTGAAGATGCTAGTGAGGAGAGTTAATGAAAAAGAAGAAAGAAGTATAGGAAAGAGCGCAAGCGGGCTAGAGTAGCGAGCATGCAGACTCATGAAACGCATATGATTGAGATGCATGAGAGAGCTAGAGGAGCAGGCAGATCCACCGCACCCCAGCCCGAGCTTGCCCATGTCCATAACCCTTCGGGAGAGCCACATTCATCCCAGATATTTTCATAGGCCATCCAAGCGGCCACGACAGCTGAGGGGGGACCACTCCCCCTATTGACACACAATTGAGTGCGCCAGCCACCGCTAGCGCCACTATTGCAGCAAATGTACAACCTCCGCGAGATGACAGGAGCGCCTAGTGTGCCACAGGTATGTTCTCTTCCCTATGATCTTCTATTTGATTCTTCGAGGATGAAGCTAACTTTTCAAAAAAGGGGAGGGGGTGTACTTGTGAATTTTGGGATTTTTGTTCCGTCTGAGGGTTTTTCTTGTCATGTTTCTTTTCCCTTAGACATGTTATCTAGTAGAACCGGCATGTGTAGGATTTTTATTTCTAGTTTGTGATTTTGGTTTAATTAGAAAGTAGTTTAGGAGTTCTCAGCCAAGAAAATTGCACTAGCTTTCTTTTGTAAAAAATTAACTCTGTTTAAAAATTTTCTGATACAACAGCTATGTATTTGTGAAAACATGCATGATTGCTATGGATCTTTTGATGTCATTTATTTTGTCAACATGAGTAGTTTTGTTAAGCCATGTGTAAACCAGATAGGTGAGGTTAAAATAGTTCATGTACCATGTGGGAGTGAGGTATATCAGTCAGTTCGGCATTGTGGTGTAGATCTAGAACTTGCCTAGTTGGTCTCTGCATAGGCTAAGGATTGTTGGTTAGGATATGATCATAGGCCATTGTTTGTTTAGCTCACTTTTATCCTATATTGCCCTACCAAAAGTTGCACGAATCCCTTGATCCCAAGTTTGAGCCTTAATAGACGATGTTTCTTTGATTTACCAATTAATCGTACCCATTTTTTGTAATGAACCTGTTTTGGCCCTAGTCCTTCCTTGGATATTGTGAACCTCAACATAAGCAAAATGCTTAAGTTGCTTAAGTTGAGGGTGGACAGAGTAGGGCAATTTCTATATAGTCGTCCAGCTATAACTGAATCACCAACTGGAGTAGAGACTGAGAAAGGTTTTGGTTGGATTACGGGACTGACTCCAAAACTACTAGCAACATAGGGCGTCACAAAAGTCAAAGTAGACCCTAGATCTAAAAATGCATATACATCAAGGTGGAATACTTGTAACATACCAGTCACCACATAACGTGAAATTTCCCACTCCTGTCGTGATGAGAGTGCATAGGACCTGTTCTGGCGCTGGGCGCCAGCTGAGCTAGTAGAAGCACCCTAATGGAAGGGACGTGCTACTGGAGCCGCTGAACTATCCAATGGGATACGGGCTTCACCATCACCTGATCTGGTTGAAGGGAAATCCCTGAGTCTGTGTTCAAGTTTCCTACACCCGAAACAAGCGTCTGAGCCAACTAAACATCTCCTTGGATGATTCTTGCAACACTTTATACAAGCTGGGAAAGTGCAATCTCCCGCAATGCTCCCTTGGCCCCTCGAGCCTGATGCTCTACCTCTCTAATCACGTTTCAGTTTGGATGGGACACTGGATGATGATAGTTCCAGGGCTAACGACCTTTTCTGCAACTGAGGGCAGTGACTGCCACCAGATCTCTGCTGAGTGAACCCAATAATATTTGTTCTAGCCATTTTGTTCTCTCTCTCTCTTTGATACACCACCTCCATCTGTTTGGTGCAAAACCATCCGGGAAAATTAATATCCTGATGAAGCATGGAGATCCTACAATCCTTGTCCAGGTAGTCCGGCACTCCATGTACAAACCTGCTCACCCGAGCTCTCTAATTAGAGATTAACCACTAGCTCCGGTGCATACTTGGACAAACGAATGAACTCCAAAGCATACTCCTAAATTTTTATGTTACCCTGCTTCTAGTTCATTAACTCCGCTGCTTTAAACTTCCCATCTCACGAGGGAAGAATCGATCCAGAAATGCTGCGTGAAACTCCTCTCAACCAATAGGGACTGCTCCAACTACCCTTCCATCCTTCCATTGCTTGAAATAGATGTGCGCAATCCCTTTCAACTAATACAAGGCTAGATCAATGCACTCCTCTCTGGTCACCCCCATGATCTAGGTGATCATCAAAATCTCAACAATTAACTCATGTGGATCCTCATCCACCTTTGACCCAAGTAACTCCGAAGGGTTCATCCTCAGAAAGTCTCTGACTCTTGCCGCTGCCACATTCCCATTCTGAGGGATATGCGCTGCCGCCTACTCATTGACCTGGGCAGTCAAGGCCTGGGCGGTCAAGGCCTGGGCTAACATATGTATGGCTGACCTAAAATCAGCGTGGGCAACCTGCTCAGGTACATGCTGCTCATGGGCTGGTGGGGCCTGCTGGTGCCATTTTCTTTGCCATTATCGTGGCCATTTCCATTCCCGTTTCTTCATCCATTAACTCGGCAAGGAGACATGATTCTGCAAATGCGTAATACAAGTTACAAGAATAGAGAAATGTTTCATCGCACGACATAGATCATGAAAGAAGGGAACATTTCCTAAATGTCTCATAGCCTCATCGTCATAAGTGTGGCGCTCACACCTATAAAAAAGATTTTACTTAGCGAAGCTTTCAGACACCCTAGGACACTTCAAAACCTAATGCTCTGATGCCAAGTTTGTCATGACTTAAACATAGGCCCGGACCAAGATACGGGAAAAAGAACCTCCAGAGACTCCAAGTCGACCCATGGCATGAACATAACATCTAACTCATTCAAATAAAATGGAAGATCAATATAATTAACATAACGGAAGTCTGAACACAACATAACATCTAAATACATACATAAGTCTGAAGCTTAATATATACTATGTCTTGAAAGCCTCTAACACTGACGAGTTGATGGGACAAGACCCCAACTAACTCACTAAAGTATGAAACAAAAAACATGAAATATAACTGATAAAAAGGTCCATCGAAAGATGAGGACTCACCAACTGAGACTGAGAAATGCTAACTCTGACAATCTGACTAGCAGCGGGACTTAGCCTAGATATTGGAGCCTGTATCATAAAACGCTACATCATAGAGTATGCGGTCAGTACTTGAAATGTACTGAGTATTCAAGGTAAGTAAAATAGACAGTTAAAATACATAAGAGTTCATAAGAGTAGGACAACCTGATTATAACATAAATATCATAATGTAACATAAGGGCTCAAGGTTTTCAAAACATTCGTAAATCAGTAATACTCAAAATCATAGGATAAAAGCTTCACTAAACATGTCTTTAGAAAAAGTAACGTAAACATAACCATGCATAAATCATGAGGAACAATGGGGAATTCTTATAACCGACATACCCCACATGGAGCTTGACCTGTAAACTCCTAGTTAGGAGGGTGTTCGAACCTTGCAAAGGGTAGAACCATGAAAAAAGGCATGATATCACTCAAGAAAGGCCCATACAGGCATAAGGGAATAGTCCCAAGGGAGGTCCCGCCATGGCTACATTGGCACGTAGTTTTGAGACTCGGGGTATGCTTGTACCCCGAATCTACTCATTGTTAAATACTACTCCCATAACATATATAGTGCTAATTTTATAGTAGGGGAAACATAGATGAGATTCATGGGCTAGTTTAAAACATAATAATCATAAGCATGCTTGAAATACGTGAACTAGCCATATAATAAGGCTCGTGAGTCGGCCATAATCATAAGACCCTAAATCATGAAATTAATGCATATTTGTAAAAGATGTATATACTTGTTATTTCATAAATCCATGATAAGTACTTCAGAGAAATAATATCATATAGAAAAAATCATAATTGAGCTAATTTAGATCAAGATCATAATGAAATCATAACTTGACTCCATAAGAACATACATAATTGGACATAATTGGATTTAAATTTAAATCGATAAATTTATATTTAAAATAGTCATAAAATCTTCCCATAGATCATAAGACATTATTTAATACATGAAAGAGATTTACCCATCGATAGATCATAGAGAATTTCACAAAAATTGAAATAAACATCATAGATCATGAAACTTGAATCCAGAATTAATATCTTTGGAAATTGAGAAGAGTTCTGGGCATGAGAGTGAAAGGAACTCTCATTTATGACCTCACATACCTGGTAAATCGAATTCATACACCTACTTGAAAACCCAAAGGGAAATGGAGAGAATTTGATGAAATCTCTAAAACTTGATCTTCAAGGAAGGCTCTATATTGTATGCATGGAGTGGAGATACTTAGAATGAACTTACCCCCCTTTAAACACACTATTCAGAGCTTAAAATGATGTAGTTTAATACCATAGGGCTTAGGATTGATGAAAATACCCTTAAATGAAATTTCTAGAAAAACTGCACTGCTAGTGGTAATAGACGTCACAACAGACCGTTATTGGCTACCACTGTCCATTGCACCTCTCTTTGGTTCACCTCGATGACTAGACCAAGACCTTTCACCACAATAGGTTCTATGCGTTTTACCCAGTACCAACGACTCGTGGAAACCATAAGTTATCACCACTGTCCCTTATTCTAGAAACCTTCCAACGGGACCATATCACGACCCGCGGCTCAAACAAATGATTCATTCCATGACTCCTTACTTCCTCCCTGATCAAGACCAACCTCACATGACTCCCATCCAATGAATCGTTACAACAACTAATGGGTTATTCTGAGACCCGTTACTCTCCAACCAAATTTGCAGCGTCTTACCACGGGCACCTTCCACGGGTCTTTAGTCCCACGAACGACCTATACAATGAGTCATCTTGAGAAAAAATTTTGGATTTCCTGCTACTTTTCATTTCAAATTCCTAGTCTAGTCTTAGTCTCTTCCGGGGTATTACACCAGATATGACCCCTAGTCCTGCTTCGGGTGTAATTACATCAGAAAAGGGACGCTGAGGCACCCAAGGTCATGAGGAAGAGAGATTTTCCATAGGTTTGTCTATCTCTTGGTTCTGAGCAGTCTCCATAAGCCCCAGATTTGGACATGCCTAACCTAGAAGCTTGGGGTCAAACCTCCTGCGACATACCTCTTCGGGGAGCATCACCCACTCCAACATCTTCCCAACCTGGCGATCTCCAAAAGCTTGTGGAAATGACCAACTCTCATGAGAGTCAGCTTCAAAAGTAGGCTAGGAGCCTCCCTAACCTCATCACCCAAATGGTGAAAAGGGAGATGAAGTCTATGTATGAGAGTCTTACCATATTATGAAAACGAGTAGATGTTATGGAGGGGGATATCACCTCTCTCTGGACTAAAGTAAGGGAGTGGAAAAGTCAGACATCCGTGGAGGTGCCTGACTTAAGTTCTCTTGATACCACAATGGTTGCTCCTTCTATAGTTCGAGGCCCCATTGATGACTTGTTTGAAGGCTTGGGAGATGACGCTGACGATATAGGTGATGAAGGATTTAATGGAGAGGTAGGAGCAGGTGCAACTGATGATGCAGATGAGAATGAGTGACCCACTCAGGTAGTTTCTCACCCCCTTTATTTTGCATACCTATATTGGGGACAATGTATTATTTAAGTTGAGGGTGAGATGAGTGCTTTTCTAGGTGGTCATTTCTATCCTATTTTGTTTATAGCATAATGTAGCCCTTGTCGGGCTTTTGTTTTTATCTGATGAGGTGTTGTGAGCCTTTTTCAAGCTCATTTTAGTATTTTTGATGATTGCCCTTGCTGGGCTGGTTGTTTTGATAAAATTTTGAATGGATGAAATGAATGATTTTTAGATGTTAGTGCTGAAAAATGGGTCTTTGCTTTGAATTGCCAAATGTTGCATTGTGACCCAAATCTTAGGTTTTCCTGTGTAAATAGTATATTAGTAATCAAACTCCAAGGGTTATCTTCATACCACGGTTCTTTCCCAAGGAGCATTTTTCTTTTTCTTTTATTTTTTTTTGTTGAACTAGGTTGGCACTTCCTAATGATAGATTTTGAGGTGATGTGTTGTTAATTTACAACACTATTGACACTCAAAACTAAGAAAATAGCATGGACATAGGTGTATTTATGTGGATATGAGACACTTTTCCTTTGATTTCTGGATAAATAAGTGTTGGAACAATAAATTGCAAAAGGAAGCTAAAAGTATGCAAAAAAAGGGCAAAACGTGCAGCCGTAGTATGATCCGTAGGATGGACCTACAAGTCGTATTGAGGGCCTTGACCAAAAGCTGAAAGTTTAACCTGGAAGACTGAACTTATGAGACTTGTCACAGATTGTACCATGGTGGTACGAGTCGTGGTAAGCTAGTCGTGATGAAATCAAGAAGAATTGCACAGAAGGTTGATTCTCAGTACAAGAGCACCCTACGACCCGTAAGATTAAGGTATGAGTCGTACCATACTGGTCGTGGTGAAGTTTAGAAAAAGATTAAAAGATCAGGATCAAGCCACGGGTGTCAATGTACGAGTCGTAGAATGTTGTTACGAATCGTACCTTGGCCCAACACTTAGACAAAATTTAGCCAACACTCCAAGCCATGAGTGGATGTCACGATCTGTGAGAAGCCCCTACGAGTCGTAGGTGGACCTGTGAGTAGGTCGGCAACAGATATGGAATGCAGTGTTGTTGGTTTGGGAAACGGATTCTTGTGTCTCTAAAAATACTTTTTACATTTTATTTTCAATAGAGGACAGCGAATAGACTTAATTCTAGGAGGAAAACATTGTAGTAAGCAATTTTACATCATTGGAAGAGAGAATTGAGTTGGTTCAACCTTGTGATTAACCTTTTCTTGAATTCATCTTGATCTTGCTACTTGTTATTAAAGATTTCATGGTTTAATTGAAGGAATTGTTTTTCTCAATCATTTTTTGTAAGTATTGTTATATGTTTTCAATAATGAACAAAAATCACAACCTTGAAACTATGAGAGGCTAAAACCTCCATAGCGAGGGTTATGGGAACCATGGTGGATTAACTAGTTAGGGTAGGACAAAGTGAGCCTAAAACCAATACTAAATACTTATATTGTATTCTCTTCATCTTTAACGATTCTTAGTGGTGTAAAACGTTAGGAAGTGCCTGAATTCTTTAATTTCTTTCGTCGAAGAGGTAGAGATTAGGAAAAGAGAGTTACAACAGAGCCTTGATCTTGATGATCATTGTATTAACTTGAGCTMTGATCGTAGGATAGTTATATCTAGAACTTAGTCATAACGGTTAGTTTGCAAAAATCATGAGACTTGGTCGAGTAATTGAGGATAGTCATTCAATAGGGATTTGTCGATCATTTGAATGAATCTAAGTTATTAGTTCTATAAGTAAAGTATTGGAATAGATCACGAGTGTATACCCAAAGATGTTATGAACCCATGGGGAACACAAACCCTAGTTATCCTTTAATTATTGATTCACAAATATAATCTTGGTTGTTGTTTATTTTTATTATTGCTTTTTATTATAATTCCCCCATTGTGAAGTAATTACCATACAAGTTCATCTACCGGCTGTAATCTAGATCTTCCATATTCCCTGTGGGTTCGACCCAAACCTATACGTTTGGGTTCTTTATTGACAACGTACGCTTCATACTTCAGTTGGAAGTGTGGTTTGAGCTTATCAAAAAGTGGCACCGTTGCCAAGGAATAAGGCTGAGACTAGGTTATTTACTTGTATTTGACTTTTTGGTAATTATTTCCTTAATTATGTTTTTTTTGTGTTTTTCTGTGATACCCACAGGATGTTCTCCGGTGAATGCCAAACACTCGGAGTAGAGGAGACCCCCTTGTTCCACTAAATCCCGAAATCGAACGAGCACTTCATAGAATGGAAAACCCTAAGCAGAGAGAAGCCCTCTTAGCTGAAGAAGCTAGGCATGCCAAGATAGCTCGGTTAGCTGCACTTCAGCAAGCTGGTGATGATAGAGATGAGGTAGTAAATGTTGGTTGACATGGGAGGGGAAAATGAGCTCGGAGATTTGCCCCTCAGTTCTTCGATGATGATGACCTAGATATTGGTAAGTTTAGGTCAACTGGTGCAATTGTGCCACCACCACTGCCCGTTGGGGCCAAATTTTACATTACGAGCACCATGATTCAATTGCTAAAACATGAAGGGGGTGTTCAGTGGCCATGCAGTAGATGATGCCAACCTGCATTTGACGAATTTTGTAGGAATATGCATGGCATACAGGTTTCCCAGAGTAAGCCAAGATGCAATAAGACTCCGACTCTTCCCTTTCTCTCTATCAGGGGAAGCTACTTCGTGGTTATCAGAGTTGCCCAACGACTCCATAACCAATTGGAGGGAGCTTAAACAAGCCTTCTTGGAGAGATTCTTTCCCCCATCAAGGATGTTACAGTTANCGTATTCCTATTCCTGTGGGTTCGACAATTCGGTTCTTCAAAAGAGCCACTTTATTACTTGTACGACCCGTACACTTGCGGGCTCATCAAGTTTTTGGCGGCATCTCTCTCACTGCCAAGAATAAGCCAAGGAGAAGCATCCAAGAAGAGCCGCGGATCCTCACAACCTCACTGAATGAAGTTGAGGAGATGAAGCGGATTTTTACCTTCTATGGTTTTGAGTGTATGGCCAAGAATCCAACACATTACACAGAAAACATAGTTCGGGACTTCTATGCCAACTACTTGGCCACCATGGAGGTAAAGGCAAAGGAAGGGCAGAAGATAAAAGACCATCCTCGTTTGGAGAGTGTTATGGTCTGAGGTTGAGAAATTGATATATCTGAGCGGACCATTGCTCGATTGTTGTATGACCCACAATTCGTGCCTACCAGGATGATGCGAGAGTATGATTATAGGGTGGAGGTAATAAAGAAGATTAGATCCCTGGGTATGCTGGAGCGACAGAGGCAGCTGTAATGGCTAACAAGGGTGATTGCTGAGAACAAAGATGAAGCTGAATGGGTCACAGGTGGAAAGCAGGTGACCAAGAATTCACTGAACTTCATTGCAAAAGCCTACTGGACAATAATTCTCCATCGGTTAGCACCTACGGTCAATGACAACACACTAAGTGCTGATAGAGTAGATTTGGTTGCATGCCTTATGTCTCGTTACCCCATCAATATTCTGAGGATCATAGCAGATGAGATACGATACGGGGAGGTGGGAGTAAGTACTACTATACCATTCTCGAGTCTTGTTTTCAGATTATGTATGGAGGTAGAAGTTCCACGGGGTGACGAGCGGTTGATTGGAGGCCAAAGGATTGTAGATATAGGCCTTATCCGGGATGAGATAAACCCGGTAAGCAGATCCAGAATCCCCACAGCTATCCAGCAGCCCAGCCAGTAGGGGATGCATAGGTGAATGTCCCCATTACATAGGAGTAAAGCTAGACACCGGCTACAGACGCCGGTCATTCAAAGTCAGCTCCCAGCACCTCAGCTGCACCATTGCCCAACATGCAGGCCTAGACACCAGCATGATATACTTTGGTACCACAGGATTTCCTCCAAAAGCTACCAAAATGACTGACCATGGCAGAGCGAAAGAATCAGGCGATGATGGACAATGTAAAACCATGGGTCAAATCAGAGATAGAGGCAGCAACTCAGGCTCTACATGCTCGCCTAGATAGTTTTGAGAGGCGGAGCAGACAGATACTAGCAGTATCCGTGCGGAGTTGGGGGGCTCTTCGGAGCCCAGTAGTTGAGTTGTCATCACGACAACCAATAGTTTTAGCAGCCCCCACTCTTCTGGACCTAGATGCCAAGCTTGATGAGGACATTGATTTGGCGGCATATTGGGAGCCGAGTTTAGCTATTGATAAAGGTAAGAAGAGAGATGATGAGGAGGATAGCGAGGAAAGTTTGAGAAAGAAGATAAAGAAGAGAAAGAAGGAGAGAAAAGAGCACAAGTGAGCTAGAGTAGAGAGCATTCAGACTCATGACAGATTTATGTCTGAGCTGCATGAGAGAGCTAGAGGAGCAGGCAACTCCACCATACCTCAGCCCGAGCTTTCCCGTGGCCATGACCCTTTGGGAGAGCCATATTCAGCCCTGACAATTTCATAGGCCATCCAAGCGGCCACGACTACTGATGGGGGGACCACTCCCCCTATTGACACATAATTGAGCGCGCCGGCCACCGCTAGCGCCACTACTACAACGGAGGTACCACCTCCGCGAGATGACAGGAGTGCCTAGTGCACCACAGGTATGTTCTCTTCTCTATGTTCTTATATATGATGTTTCGGGGAACAAGATTACTTTTCAAAAAGGGAAGGGGGTGTACTTGTGATTTTTGGGATTTTTTGGTTCGTCTGAGGGTTTTCTTGCTGAGTTTCTTTTCCCTCAGGCATGCTATCTAGTAGAACTAGCATGTGTAGGATTTTTATTTTTTAGTTTGTGATTTTTTTTGTTCAATTAGAAAGTAGCTTAGGAGTACTCAGCCAATAAAAATGCACTAGTTTTGGTTTTTGAAAAAAAAGTGACCCTATTTAAAAAGTTTTGATGCATTAGCTCTATACAACATGCATGATTGTTGTGGATCTTTTGATGTCATTTAGTTTGTAAACATGAGTAGTTTTGTTAACCCATGTATAAACCAAACAAGTGAGGTGACAATAGTTCATGTACTATGTGTGAGTGAAGTATAGTAGTCAGTTCAGTATTGTGTTGAAAATCTAGAAATTGCTTGGTTGGTCTTTGCATAGGCTAAGGATGGTTGATTAGGATATGATCATAGGTCATATTTTTTTGTTTAGCTCACTTTTATCCTATATTACCCCACCAAAAGTTGCATGAATCCCTTGATCCCAAGTTTGAGCCTTAATAGACCATGATTTCTTTGATTTACCAATTAACCGTATCCATTCTTTTGTAATGAACCTGTTTTGGCCCTGGTCCTTCCTTAGATATTGTGAACCTCAACATAAGCAAAATTCTTAAGTTGACGGTGGCTAGAGTAGGGTTGCATAAAAGGTGGGAATGGAAGAAAGGAAAAGAAAAGAGAAGAAAAAAAGTAATGGTGAAGAATTAAGTGTGGTGAGATGATGAAAACAAGAGATGAAAAATGCTGAAAATATTGAAAAAGAAAGCTAAAGGAAATTTGAAAATGCAGAAAAAAGTTGAACACTCACCATACCCATGCAAATATGTATAAAAAGGAGAGAAAGGGAAGAAAAGGGAATGAAAGAATAAAAGGGTGAAATAGGTGAATGGTGTAGCCAATGTATGTAGTGC
>JACEIK010000508.1:78512-97443 GCA_018107945.1 Datura stramonium | reverse complement strand
GTGTGGAGTACCTGTATTGGACTTTTTTGCATTTCAGGTTTTTGAGATAGTCCATACTACAGGGAAGACTCTTCCAAAATTTTTATAAGAATAAGTCGAGTAAGTTGAGGTTCCTATAAGTAAGGAGTTTACATTTGAGGACGAATTCTCTTAAGGGGGGGAGGATGTTACACCCCATAAATTCTCGATATTTAGATGGCCTATGCATGTTGGTTAGGAGTTTTTGAATGCCATACATGCTAGGAAAAGGCCCGGGAAATACCGGATAAGCGACACGTCGAACCATCGCGGAAGGAGCCGAGGCAGAACACATCCGCGATGGTGCCGTGTCATAGAGGGAGGGCCTCCGCGATGGCACCGTGCCACGGAGGCCCTGTCCAGGAACAAGTATATAAACCCCTCCACTTCGGATTATTTCCTAAAATTATGTAATTTCCAGTAAACACGAAGGAAAACAGAGGAGTTGATGTGCTGTGGATTTACAACACTATCGTCGCTCAAAACTAAGAAAATAACATGGACTTAGGTGTGTTTATGTGGATATAAATAACTTTTCCTTTGGTTGCAGGATAAATTAGTGTTGAATCTGAAAATTGCAAAAGAAAGCCTGAAAGATGCAAAATATTCTCAGATTGCAGACCATAGTAAGAGCCATAGGAGGGACCTACGAGCTATACTGATGGTCGTGAAAAGCTGCAGAAGGCTAAGTTGAAGAGATGTAATGTACGAGTCTTAGTAGGGGTCGTACCAAGCTGGTATGAGTCATGGTGATGAAATCGTGATGAGATCTAGAAAAATTTGCATAAGGTGTTGACTCCTGCTATGGAAAGACAGTATGACCCATAGGAAGAAGGTATGAGTCGTACCATGAAGGTCGTGATGAATTCAAAGGAATTGAAAAGTTTCAGAATCAAACCACGGGAGCTCAGTACAGGTCGTATGATGGAGGTACGAATCGTACAAAATCCAACACTTAGTAAAAATTCAGCCAACAATGCAAGGTATGACAGGAAGCTATGAGTCGTAGGAAGCTCCTACGGATCGTAACATGGCTCGTGATGACTGCGACACCAAATATATAAATTCATCCAGGTAGCCTAGGAAAAGGATTCTTGTGTCTATATAAATACTTTTTAGGTGTTATTTTTCTGTAGACTATCATAGATAAGTAAGAAAGACACGAAAAAACAAGGAGAGAAGAGATTTGTAGGGGAATTGAGTTGATTCAACTTATGATCAACCTTTTCTTGAATTTATCTTGTTCTTGCTACTTGTTCTTCAAGATTTTGCTGAATAATTAACGGAAGTGTTTTTCTCATTCATTCTTGTAAGTATTGATTTATGTTCTTAATCATAATACAATTAACAACCTTAAAACTATGAGAGGCTAAAACCTCCATAGCTAGGGTTGTGGGAACCATAGTGGATTAACAATCTAGGGTTACACAAAGTGATCTTAGAATCAATAGAAATACTTATATTGTATTCTCTTCATACTTAAACATTTCTTAACGGTGTGCAATATTAGGACTTGCCCAAATTCTTTACTTGCTTTGGTCGAAGAGGTAGAGATTAGGAAAAGAGAATTACAATAGAGACTTGATTTTGATAATCATTGTATTAAGTTGGGCTGTGGTCGCAGGATAGTTAAATCTGGAACTCAGTGATAACGTATAGTTTGAAACCACTCATGAGACTTGGTCGAGTGATTGAGTATAGTCATTCAATAAGGACTGTTCGATCGTTTGAATGAACCTAAGTTATCAGTTCTATAAGTAAGTATTAGTGATAATCACGAGTGTATACCCAAAGCAGTTATGAACCCATGGGGAACACAAACCCTAGTTATCCTTTAATATTGACTCAACATCAGAATTTTGATATTTGTTTTTATTATCGATTTCTTTTAGAATCCCCCTATTTTGAAGTAACTACCTCACAAGTTCAATTACCGGCTATAATCCAGTTCTCCCTATCCCTGTGGGTTCTACCCCAACCTCTAATTAGGTTTTTTATTGACAATGTCCACTTCTCACTTTAGTAAGAAGTTTGGTTTGAGCGTTATCAGGGGAAAAGTGGATGATTTCCCATACTTTCAATTAGTGATGATTTTTGGAGTGGAAGTTGATATAACCCCGACTGCCATTAATTACCTGTTCTGGGAGGACGAAGTTGACTTCTCTATGGAGTACATGGCAAGGGTGGCTGATATAAAGAATTAGTTTGCTTGGTTAGGCTGCATCATAGCTGTTGGTAATACTCTTTGGGCCTCAATGGGTGGCGAAATCTCTTGCCACGACTTGAAGTTCGAGGCCAAGCCGTGGCTAGATTTTGTGTGTGCTTGGATCATCCCCTCAAAAAATGAGTAGATGGTCAGCCTTAAAACTGCCATCCTTATTGCTTGCATAGTGACGGGAGTCCCTATTGACTTCGGGGAAATTGTCGCTCAACAAATGAAGAAAAAGGCTCAGCAGTCCAGTACCTCAATGCCCTACGCTGTCTTAATTTCCCAGCTTTGCACAACAGTTGGGGTGCCTCTATTTCCTGATGAAACTCCTTCTGTTGCTTCGCATGTGATAGATATTGAGCAGAAGAGACATGTTGAGGCACCAGGAGTAAAAAAAAGATACTACAAGATTTGGAGTGCAAGAAGAGACCCTCTCCCACGGGTCAGCCCAGTCACCAATCGCTCCTAAGTCAAATGTACCCTAGCCAGAAATGTCAGGCCAAGCATCAGATGACATTCCTCAGCGGGGAGCTTCACCCCCTCCATAATCCTCTTAGCCAAGTGGTCTCCATCGACTTGTGGAGATGACAAACTTGCACGAAAGTCAACTTCAACGTTTGGCTAAGAGCCTCCCAACACTCATTTCCAATACAATCAAGAAGGAACTCAAGTCACTATATGAGAATGTCTCCACTCTATGCAAGAGGGTGGATGCAGTAGAAGGGGTAGTCACTTCCCTCCGAATCGAGGTACATGAGTGGAAGAATCAAACTTTAGTAGAAGTGCCAGACGTGAGTGCCTTGGATGCTGCGATGGCCGCTCCTTCCTTAGTTCAGGGGCTGATTGATGATCTTTTTGAAGGGCTGGGAGATGATTTCACTGAGCTAGGTGAGGCCAGCGGCGACGGTGGTGAGGCAGATGATGACGATGAGGAGGAGTGACCCACTCAGGGAGTTTCTTGTCCCTTTCCCTTTTGCATATTTACATTGGGGATAATGTATGCTCTTACGTGGGGAGGGATGAGTGCAATTGATGAGGGGGCCATGGATGCTCTTTGTTTCTTTGGAAGTTTTTATGATTTTTGTTTGGGTTTGCGTAAGTCCAGCCTTTGTGGGGCTGTTGTTTAATTTTAATGATTGATGATTACCCTTGTCGGGCGTGTCCTGTTCTGTTTTGAATGAAATGAATGATTTGGTTCAGTTTTTTTATGATGGATGATTAGTGACTAAATGGGGTTTTGGTTTTAAATTATAAAATCTTGAATGAAATGACGCTAAAATCTTGTTCTTTTTCGCCATTGTAAATAGTAGTATAGAAATTAAAACTCCGAGGGTTTTCTTTTGACCATGATTCTTTCCCAAGATGCATCCTCTTTTATTTTTGTTATTTTTATTGCCGAACCGGGTTGGTTTTTCCCCATGATGGATTGAGTTGCGACATTCTTAAGGAAAAATGCCATGTTGCTTTGAGTCTTTTGTGAAGTTGTTTTAAGAGGCACTACCAAATTTTTTTTGTTGAAATGGAATTGTAAAAATAAGGGCATGAAAATGAAGATAATGAGCAAGTGTTGACACCATAGCATATCATTGTTTGTCATACATTATAAATTCCTTGCTTGACTTATGATGTTTGCTTGCTTTGATGTTCTAATTTGGTGTCTTGTGTTGAGAATGACTCTTGTAGACCCTTTAAGGGTGATGCCTTGTGTAGTGAGGACATATTTGTTGAATCTCATGCATTACATCTTGTCTAGAACTTGCCCCAAATGTGATTCAAGGCTAAATCCTAGATGTAGTTGCACCAAGAACATGAGTTTAGGCTTTTCTTTGTATAGTCACTTCACCCATATGCCCTCCATAAGCATTGATCCTTGTTAGACAATGTTGAGCTTTAGACCCTTTCTTTGGCAACCACATTACAAGCCTTAAGACCATTCGTAATACCTCTTTTTGGCCCCTATTCTCCCTAAATGCTAGTGACAAGATAAGTGATGAAATGAGTCTTAAGGCCTAAGAAAGAGGGAGTGATAAAAACATTTGTGAAAAATGAGGCAAAAACCTAAGTTTGGAGGTATGCAAAACAAAGGTAGAAGATAAGAATTATAGTGTGAGGGAAACACCGTCTTGTGTCAAAATGCACCAAAGGGTAAATCAAAAAGAAAAAAGAAAATTGGTGTGAATTGGTGTTTCCTCTCAAGGTAATAAAGCTAGTTGTTAAAGAAAAAAGAGTTATAAGGGATATTGTTAAAGAAATGAAAGTCATCAACAAGGAAAGAAGGGAAAGAAGGTGAAGTGAGTGGAATTGATGTAAGGTATGTCACAAAAAGCATTGGGGAGGATCTAGTCACTATAGCAAAATGTTCATCCTACCCTTACCCCAAGCCTACATCATAACCCGAAAGTCCTAAATGATTCTAGGTGCAACTACTCTACATTAGCGGCGAATTACATGAAGGGCAAGCCTATGGGTCAAGTGTGCATGAAGATTTCTTCTGGGAGAGTGAGTGTGAGTGTATCTTCCAAATAATCCCTTGTGTGCATTCAAAAGATCACATGATCAAAAGAATAGGGATCCTTATTTAGTGAGTGGCATCATTTATTTTTGGGGATTCAAGAGCATTCAGAGTTAATGTGGAAATAGGGCACAAGGAGTGTAAACTCTAAGGCAAACTTTGAATTTGTTGTGATTATAACTTGAGATGCTATGTGTGTTCTTGGTTAAGTAATGCCCTTATTTTGCTAAATGATTCCTTTCATAAGCTTTGCTTGGTAGAAAGTGGTTGCCTGTTTGAAACATCTTCATTGTTTTGGTCTTTTGGGGCATTTTCTTCTCTTTTTAGGTGAGCATGGTGAGTATTTTTGGATTGTCATAATCCAGGTGATTGGAGAGGTATAATTGTGAATAGAGGTGGCATATTTCTCAAGAGCTGAGTATTGCATTACTTGAGGACAAACAATGATTTAAGTTTGGGGGTTTGATGAGTTGGTAATTTACCAACACATTAGGCTCTAAAACTTGAGATTTTGTTTCGTTCTTGAGTTGATTATTTGGATTTTATGCCCTTTTTTCTTTTATTATGTGCAGATGATTAAATGTGAAGACGAGAGAAAAAATGGAGCAAAAAGAAGGGAGTGAGAGTGAATTGGCGATTCACAGATGAAAACCGGCAAGACGTCGGCCAAAAGCCGAACATCACTACCTCAGAGGATTAATGTCACCGGAGGTTCATGACTTGCCAGCGGCGAGTCGCTGGTCCATTCACCGAAAGATACCCAAAGTTCTGGAAAATGGCTTGAAGACCCAGCGTTTAACGGATTGGCATCGGAGAAATGCCGGGTGAACCGCCGGTGTTCATTGGAATTTAGTAAAAATGTAGAAAAGATACCCAGTGGTTCACATATTGTAACCAGCGAACCTCCGGTGCTTCCGCTGATTCCAGAACGGTGCTCATGGGGGTATAATCGTCAACAACTGAAAAAGAGATAAAAAGTGCGCTACTTTTCAGGATATGAATAGAAGAAAAAGTACTTTGTATAGGGAAGCAGAAGGAGAGATAGAAATAGAGATTTAAAGAGAGAACAAAGCTTACATCACATCATTATTTTCTCCTTTTAGCTGAAGAACATTCTCTTAGCTGAGATAGGGAGATTCTGATTGAAAATTATAGAAAGTACTCTATTCTATTTCCTCTTTGTACTAGTAAGTTTCAGCTATTGTTGGAGATTACTTTGTGAAGTTGATTTATCTACTCTTGCTATTAAATTCACTGATGTTATTGATGAATGTATTTTTTAATTTTTTAACTATCAGTAGCTAAAATCATTAACTAGAGGTGTGTGATGATGAATACTTAATTGGATTGGGTATTGCTAGAGTCATCTTTATATTGTTCATGCAAGTGTAAATCTATTAGATTCTCTTCAATGTATAAAGGAAGATCCATTGATTATGATATGAGTCTATCTATTTTTGCTTGATTGTTGCTTGTAAAAGAATAATTAAGTATTGAAAGAGAATTTAGTAGTAGGTATAGAGAAGAGAGTGTGAAATTGGCCTAGAAATAGCTGAAATTGCATTCTCATTCCTTATTAGCAGCTAATAGCTAGAAATTAGTGTAGTTTCTAATCCAAATCAATTCGCGACTAGAGGTTTGACAAAACTCTAGTGAGAGGTACTAGAAGGCTGAAAAGCTGTAATTACCCACTTCTTGATATTATTTACACTTGTTGAACTCATAAGATGACCTGGCATGTACCGATCTAGTTAAAATTTCATCTACACCGCACTTCTAGTCTTTCACATCCTTGTTGACAACTTAGCTGATCTTGTTATTTTATTTCACTAAATCAACCAATAAACTTCTCTGAAAATTTCGACTCCCCCAATTTTATTTGTTTTTATATTAAATCTATGTGGTGCAGGCTAATGTTAATTTCTCAATCGACACTTGAAACTATCATTCCCTAGTCCTCGTGGGATTCGACCCCAGCACTCGTCGGGTTACTTGTTTTGATACTTAGGCCGTGTATATTCTATGAATTAAGGATATGTTTTGGACGTTATCAACTACCATTCCAGTATACAGATAGCTCCATTTGAGGCTCTCTATGGGCAGAGATGTAGATCGCCTATTAGTTGGTTCGAAGTTGGTGAGATAGCGATGATAGGACCAGATTCAATCCATGAGGATATGGAGAAGGTTCAGCTCACACGGGACAAGTTAAAAACCGCTCAAAGGTGCCAAAAGTCCTATGCTGATGTGAGAAGGAGAGAATTAGAATTCAAGGTGGATGATTGGGTATTTCTGAAGGTGTCTCCCATGAAGGTGGTGATGAGGTTTGGAAATAAAGGGAAGCTCAACCCTCGTTATGTTGGCCCCTGCCGGATAGTGAGACGGATTAGCAAGGTGGCATACGAATTGGAGTTACCCTCAGAATTAGCTTTTGTGCATCCTGTATTCCATGTATCGCTCTTAAAGAAGTGTTTGGGTGATCCAACTCTAGTTGTTTCGATGGAAAATGTTGGTGTGAGAGATAGCCTTAGTTATGAAGAGGTTCTGGTGGAAATACTGGATCGTCAGTTTCAAAGGCTAAGGAACAAGGAAGTAGCTTTAGTCAAGGTTTTGTGGAGGAATCAACATGTTGAAGGAGCTACATGGGAAGCCGAAGCAAACATGATAGCTAGATACCCATATTTATTCTCTACCAGCTCAGTTCCATCTTGAGGTATCAGTTGTTTCCCTAAAACTCTAATTAGTTTCATGTTCAGTTCATGTGCCCAAGTTTCTGTTATGTATATAGATGTATGTATGATTCGTGAATTCAGTTCAGCTACGTAGTTTGAATCGGAGATAGTCATTCCGTCAGCTTTCAGCTTAAATGATCAGTATTTGAATATGATGATTGCATTTCTCTGCTTTTATATATGTTTTTCCAACATTCGAGAATGAATGTTCCCAAAGGGAAGATATTGTTATACCCCGGAAGCCAAAAGATCAAACCCGTGAGTTGAAACGGATAAAATTTGAAATCTGACATCAGGTTACAGAACGGGTCGTGATGTGACCCATGGGGGCAGCCCACAAGTCGTGAGGTGACTCGTGGTGAGGCTCAGGAGGTGAGTTTGAAATTAGGATTTAGGGTCCCTACAGACAAGACCATGAGTCGTGGTCAGACCCCACGACTCGTTGACTTAATCGTGGGAAGTGATGATTGGGAAGGAGAAGGAATAAGGAAGTGAACCCCACGGAAGGTCCCCACAATTCATGGTAAGTCATCATGATTCGTGGGGTGGGTCGTGAGCAACATGATGGAGAAAAGTAATAATCCCAAGAAGTGTATGTGATGAGTGGTGACCACGAGTCGTGGTCACCTGTAACAATTTATGATGTCTCTCGTGACGAGCCCCAGACGAACTTCAGGCAGTGTACATAACGAATGATGCCAAGAGTCGTGGCCCGAGTAACGAGTCGTCCAATCCCTCGTGGGGATTGGCAGCCAGTTAATTTCTGTGAATTTCGTAAGGGCTTTTCCGTAATTCCTATGATCTTAAGGCCTAAACTATATCATTTTAATTTATGAATGATGTATTTTTAAGGGGTTAAGTTCATTTTAGGCCATTCTTACTTATGCATGCAAAGATAGATAGTTAGAGAGGTGATCAAGCTTGTTTTCCTTCAAGTTCTCTTCAATTCCTCTTGGGCAATCAAAAAAGTGTAAGAATCAACTATAATCAGGTATGTAGGGTGATGAGTTGGTGAATCCTTTCACACCCACGCCCAATTCCTCTCTAAATCAGGAATTTTCTATGTCAATTTCTATGGGGTTTTAACCCAATGCATGAAATTCCTAATTCTCTACATTGTTATGATTTAAATATGTTCCTACTATTAAATTATGAATCATGGGCAAGTTCTATATTGTTTTCAATTAAAAATCATGTTTTGACCTTTATAAATTAAGATATGAGAAAATCATGAAAGTTGAGATTTATGATGAATGTTCAAGTATGATGAGATGTTATTGATGAAAAGCATGTTATCAAGTTTCCCATGTTTGTAATCATATTTTCGATGTGAATTGAGTATTTTCAAGCATATTAAAGTATTGGGCAATGCCCACATGTTCAAGTATGATTTATGATTTTCCGGATTAAGCTTACCACATGGTTTTAGAGTTAAGAATCCTAATTATGTTCAGCTTGTGGTATGGTTTGAGCTAAAGCTCCTCATGTATGATTTCAAATTTGATATGGACATGATTATTCGGCTTCATCAATAGATGATGGTCTGCTTTGTTGAAAAACAATGGAGAGAATATGCATATTTTTGGGAGTAGTGTCTAGCACCGAGTAGGCTAAGGGTCGGTCAACCCTATGCCTCACAAGTACGCGCCAACGTAGGTTTATACATTTATACTTTAGGACCTCCCTTGTGAGCCATCCCCTACCCCGAATGGGCCTTGAGCTTGATATCAATATCATGGTATCGACCCTAGCCTTGGCAAGGCTTTGGACGACTCTACCTACTTGAGTGTGATAGTTGGGACACGTAAGCTCTATCGTGGTATGTCGGTTCAAAGACGAATCTCCCATTGTTCCTCATGATTTCAGTTATGCATGTTTATCATCCATGATTTATATATATATGTTCGAAAGAAGGTTTGACCCAATGTTCAGTTTTACTTATGTTTATCGGATTTCAGCTTTGGGTCAATCGATTCAGTTATGATGATATGTTATGTTGAGATCATGTTTCCAGAAAGATAGCATGCAAGCCATACTCTCATATTCTTATTATGTTTATGTTTTACATTATGCATTCTTTAATGATTTTACTTATTTAAGCGGTTTTACTTACTTTGCATACTCGGTACGTTCCACATACTAACCGCATACTCTATGTTGTATCGTTTTATGATACAAGCCCTGACACTCAGACTCAACCCCGTTCTTAGGTAGCCTGTCAGAGTTAGCATCCTACGCTTGTGGTGAGCCCTCATCTCCCGAGGACCATGTCTTATCAGATTTCTCTATGTATTCTCAGTTTTTAGCTTATCAAGTTAGTTGGGGTTCTTGTCCCATCAACTTATCAGACTTAGAGGCTTTTCAGACAATAGAATGTATTCAACTTCAAATTCATGTGTTTATGATGTTATGATTATTTCAGACTTCCACTAATATTATTATGTCAATCTTTCTATTTTATTGATTGATTTAGATGAATGCTTATGCCATGGATTGACTTGGGCCTCTCGAGGATCCTTGTCCTGTGTCGCGATCTGGGCCCCGTTCGGGTTGTGACAAACACGCTCTCCACAGGGACAACCAAAGCTGGATCACCCATGCACTTCTTTAAAAGCGACACATGGAAGACTGGATGAACTAAAGCCAATCCTGAGGGAAACTCCAACTCATAGGCCACCTTGACAACACGTCTCACAATCCGGTACGAGCCAACATAACAAAGGCTAAGTTTCCCTTTCTTTCCGAACCTCATCACTCTCTTTATGGGATACACCTTCAAAAACACCCAACCATCAACTTCAAACTCAGGCTCTCTCCTCCTCACATCCCCATAGGACTTTTGGTGACTCTGAGCTGTTTTCAACCTTTCCCTTATAAGTTGAACTTTCTCCATAGCCTCATGAATTGAATCTAGTCCTATCAACATGGATTCACCGACTTCAAACCAACCAATAGGCGATCTACATCTCCGCCCATAAAGAACCTCAAACAGAGCCATTTGAATGCTGGAATGGTAACTGTTGTTATATGCAAACTCAATGAGAGGTAAATGGTCATCCCAACTACCTTTGAAATCAATCACACACGTTCTCAACATGACCTCAAGAGTCTGAATGATCCATTCAACCTCACCATCTGTTTGCAGGTGAAATGTTGTGCTAAGATTAACCTGAGTACCAAGTCCTTTTTGAAATGATCTCCAAAACTGGGAGGTAAACTGAGTACCTTTATCTGATATGATGGACAAGGGAACTCCATGCAACCGAACTAACTCTCGAATATACAATTTGGCATAATCCTCCGCTGAATTGGTAGTTGTGACTGGTAGAAAATGAGTTGTTTTAGTCAACCTATCTACGACAACCCAAACAAAGTCATACTGTCGACGAGTACAAGGAAACCTCGTAATGAAGTCCATATTTATTTCCTCCCACTTCCAAGTAGGGATACTAATGTCTTGAAGCACACCTATGGGTCTTTGATGCTCAACCTTCACCAGTTGATAATTTGGACACTTAGCCACAAACTCTGCTATGTCCTTCTTCACGCCATTCCACCAATAAACTTCCCGTAGGTCACAGTACATCTTGGTGGCACCTAGATGTATAGAATATCTAGAACCATGAGCCTCTTGCAACATCTGATCTCTCAAATCATCGACACCCAAAACACACAAACGACTCTAATATCATAGTACACCATCTCTCCCTTGGGAGAAAACCTCCACCTTATAATTCTAAACTGCCTCATTTAGCTTTAGCAAAATAGGATCCTCGTCTTGCCTAGCCTTCACTTCAGTCATCAAGGAAGATTCTGATCCATTTTAAATAATGACACCACCATCTGTCGAGTCAACAAGACGAACTCCTAGTCGTGCAAGCCGATGCACATCCTTCACCAACTCTTTCCTCCCCTCATCTATATGTGACACACTTTCCATAGAAAGCCTGCTAAGAGCGTCTGCCACCACATTAGCCTTGCCCGGATGATAAAGGACACTCATATCATACTCTTTAAGAAGCTCCAACCACCTTCTTTGACGTAGATTTAGATCCTTTTGAGTAAACACGTACCGTAGGTTTTTGTGGTGCGTAAACACATCCACATGGGCTCCATACAGATAGTGTCTCCAAATCTTCAAGGCAAATACTACCGCTGCCAACTCGAGGTCATGAGTCGGATAGTTCTTTTCATGGACTTTCAGCTGCTGGAAGCATAGGCTATAACCTTACCATGCTGCATTAATACACAATTGAGGCTGATCCTTATGGCGTCATAATATACCACGAACCCATCAGTACCCTTAGGTAGGGTCAAAACTGGTGCTGAGGTGAGTCGAGTCTTCAACTCTTGGAAGCTCTTCTGATAGGCCTCTGACCATTGAAACTTCACTTTCTTTTGAGTCAACTTAGTTAATAGTGCTGCAATGGATGAAAATCCTTCCACAACCCTCCTATAATAACTAGCCAAGCCTAAGAAACTCTTGATATCCGAAGGACTAACTGGTCTAGGTCAATTATTCATAGCTTCTATCTTTTGAGAGTCCACCTGTACACCCTCACTTGACACCACTTGACCCAACAGTGCTACTGAGTTTAACCAAAACCCACACTTACTGAATTTAGCATATAGCTGGCGATCCTTAAGAGTCTTTAGCACCACCCTCAAATGAGCGGCATGCTCCTCTTCGCTCCGAGGGTATATAAGAATGTCATTTATGAACACGATCATGAACATGTCCAAATACAACTTGAACACCCTGTTCATCAAATCCATAAAAGCTGCAGGAGCATTCGTTAGTCCAAAAGAAATAACTACAAACTCATAGTGACAATACTGAGTCCTGAAGGTTGTCTTCAGAATGTCACTCTCCTGAACCCTGAGCTGATGATACCCAGATCTAAGGCCTATCTTTGAGAAACACATGGCACCCTGAATTTGGTCAAAGAAGTCATCAATTCTATGGAGAGGATACCTGTTCTTAATGATGACCTTGTTCAACTGCCATTAATCAATGCACATCCGAAGGGGGACATCCTTCTTCTGGACAAAGAAAACTGGTGCACCCCATGGGGATTTTCTTGGTCTAATGAAACCCTTGTCTAAAATATCCTTCAACTGCTCCTTCAACTCTTTTAGCTCAACTGGAGCCATTCTGTNACTGCTCCTTCAACTCTTTTAGCTCAACTGGAGCCATTCTGTAAGGAGGAATAGATATAGGTTGTGTATCGGGAAGAAGGTCAACACCAAAATCGATCTCCTGCTCGGGAGGAATTCCCGGTAAATCATCTAGAAACAACTCTGGATATTCACACAGTACAGGAATTGACTGGATAGTCGGGGTCTCAGATGTAGCATCCTTAACCCTAACTAGATGGTACATGCAACCTTTGGAGATAATCTTTCTGGCCTTAAGGTAGGAAATGAATGACCTACATGTATCGCGGAACTACCCTTCCACTCTAGGACTGGCTCACCCAGAAAAGGGAACTCTACTGAACAGGTTCTATAATTCACTGAGGCATAACATGCATGTAGCCAATCCATGCCAAAAATAACATCAAAATCTGTCATGGCTAGCTTTACTAAATTTGCTAAGGCGACTCTCCGAAGGACTGTGACAGGGAAATTTCTATACACCCATCGAGCTATAACTTAATCATTGACTGGAATAGAGACTGAGAAGGGTTCTGATAGGATTTCGGGACTGACTTCGAAATTACTAGCAAATAGGGTGTCACAAAAGATAAAGTAGCCCCTGGATCTAACAAAGCATATACATCAAGGTAGAATACTCATAACATACTAGTGACTACATCTGGAGAGGCCTCCTTCTCCTGACGAGATGCGAGGGCATAAAACTTGTCCTAACGTTGACCACCACCTGCACTAGTGGACGCACCCTACTGAGCTGGGTGTGCTGGTGTTGGTGCTGAACTGGTAGCTGGGTCTCGGCCTCTACCATGGCCCTGTCTAGCTGCTGGAAAATTTCTGAGCATATGTCCGAGCTTTACACACTCGAAACAAGCACCTGTACCTACTAAGAATTGACTAGTGTGCCTCCGGCCACACTTGTCACAAGCTAGAATTCTGGGCTCCATAGATCTTCTCCCCTGATATCGAGAGCCTAATGCTTGTCCCCTTTGGTCCTCCTAGATCTGGATGGCACACTTGCTGCTAACGGTGTTGGGGCTGATGATCTTTGGTGGGACTGCTGACGGTGCCCATCACAAGGTCTCTACTGGGAGAATCCAAAGCTATTAGTCCTGGCCCTCTTGGCCTCTCTCCTGCTCACTCGCCTGTACTGCCTCTATTTGATGGGTATATAGAACTATTCGTGAGAAGTCAATGTCCTTATGAAGCATTGCGGTCTGGCTATCATTGACCAAGTAGTCTGCTATCCCATGAACGAACCTACTCACTCGAGTCCTCTGGTCTGCCACCATCTCAGGTGCATACTTGAATAGGCGGGTGAAATCTAAAGCATACTCCTGGACCATCATTTGCTCTATCTCAAATTCACAAATTCAGTTACTTTGATCTCTCTCATCTCTCGGGGAAAGAATTGATCCAAGAATGTGGTATGGAATTCATCCCAGCCAATGGGACCTGCTCCAACTACTCTGCCATCCTTCCACTGTCTGAACCAAATATGTGCAACTCCTTTTAACTGATAAGAGGCTAAGCTTGTGCATTCCTCCCCTATCACCCCCATGATCTGGGTGATTTTCTGAACCTCATCAATAAACTCATGTGGATCCTCGTCTACCTTCGATCCGATAAACTTTGAAGGGTTCATCCAAAGAAAGTCCTTGACTCTTGCCGCTGCCGCATTCCCATTCAGGGGGACATGCGCTACCTACCACTTGCTGGTTGACTTGGGTGGTTAATGCCTATGCCAACATCTGGATGGCAGCACTAAACTCTGCATAGGCACCCTGCTCGGGCACATGATCCTTGGGGCCAACTAGTGCCCATCTTTGTTGCCATTCTTATGGCCATTTCCATTTCCATTTCTTCTTTCGTTAACTCGGCAAGGAGACATGATTCTGCAAACGCGTATAGAATGAGTTAGAAGGATAGAGAGACATTTCATTGCACGATATAGATCATAAAAGAAGGGAACATTTCCGAAAATGTTTCGTAGCCTCTTCATCATAAGTGTGGGGCACTTCACGCCCATGAAATTGACTCTACTTAATGCGACTTTCATACACCTTAGGACACTTCAAAACCTAATGCTATGACACTATGTTCGTCATGACCCAAACATAGGCCCGAATCGAGACATAGGGTAATGAACCCCGAGAGGCTCCAAGCCAACTCATGGCATGAACATGACATCTAAAGCTCACCATAATAATGCGGAAGCCTAACATATAAAATAGCGGAAGTCTGAAAATTTGATAACATTGAATATTTGAATACATAACAACAATCTAAAACTGAAAACATACTATGTCTGGTAAGCCTCTACATACTGATGAGTTGATGGGAAAAGACCCAAACTAACTCACTGAAACTGAAACTGAACATACGGAACACAAGATGAATAAAAGGGTCCTCGAAGGATGAGGATTCACCAACTTTGGATTAGAGATACTAACTCTGAGGATCTGGCTAACGATGGGACTAAACCTGAATATTGAGCCTATATAATGAAATGATACAACATAGAGTATGCAGTCAGTACATGAAATGTATTGAGTATGCAAGGTAAGTAAAATTGATAAGTAAGTAAAAATCAAAAATCATGCATATCATAAAATATTTCATCATAAGGTTTTGTGAGTAGGGATTGCATGCTATTATCTGAAAACATGATTTAAACATAACTGAATCGAATGACCTAAAGCTGAAACTAATTATTCATAAGTAAAACTGAACATTGGGTCAAACCTTTTGAAAACATAATATCATGACTGATGAACATGCATAACTGAAATTATGAGGAACAATGGTAGACTCGTCATATAATTGACATTATCACGATAGAGCTTACGTGGTCCCGACTATCATACTCCAGTGGGTAGAGCCGTCCAAAGCCTTTCCAGGACTAAGGGCGCCACCATGATATCGATATTAAGCTGAAGGCCCTTGGGGGTAAGGATAAAGCTCAAAAGGGAGGTCCCAAATAATCTGAACATACCTACCTTGGCACATAGTTCTGAGGCACAGGATTGACTGAACCCTTAGCCTACTCAGTGCTAGACACTACTCCCAAAAACATGCATATGCTCTTCATCATTTTTCAACGAAGCTAAATCATAATAATACATGCATAATATGAAAACATAACATGAGGCCTTTGCTCAAACCATACCACAAGTTGAAAAGTGGGAGTCTAGACTCCAAAACCATGTGGTAAGCTAATAACATGAGATTGAAGTAAATCATGAACATACTTGATCATATGGGCTTGAACAAAACTTAAACACACTTTAGGTAGTCAAAATCATGGATATAAACATGGGTAATTCAAAATTATACTCTCATCATATAGATCTTATCATAATTGAGAACATAGATCATAATCTCAACCTTTCATGAGCTTTTATAATTGGGCATTATAATTTGTAAAACTTTGAAAACATGAATTGTATTTGAAAACATTATAAAACATGCCCATGAATCATACTTCAAAATTAGAAACATGAATAGAGTATACCCATGATAGATACTTAGAGAATTCACAAGTTGTGTTAAAACTCCATTGATTCATCAACTAAGAATTTCATGAATATTAGAAAAGGATTTGGGCATGGAGTGAAGGAATACTCCCATTCATAACTCTACATACCTGGGTACTTCTGATTTCTCAACCTTCTTGAATGCCTAAAGGAAATTGAGGGAGAATTGATGAATTTCTAGGCTTGATCACCCTTAGGAACTTCTAGGCTTGCATGCATGGAGAGGGATATATTTAGAATGAGTTAAACCCTCTTAAAACATACCTATATTACCTTAAAATGATGTAGTTTAGGTCTTAGGAGCTTAGTAATTATGAAAAAGCCCTTAATAAATTCGCAGAAAAAAGCATGCCGCCAGTCCCAACGAGGGACTACACGACTCATCGTCCGCATTCATCACTAGCACTAGAAAACATACCTCTGTTGTTCACTATGAGGTACACCATGACTTGTGGTGACTAGTTGTTGGAATACTATCAAACCTTTCGACATCCAAATCAAACTCCTGACCACGACCGACCTAACGACTTGTGGCCCTGACCATGATTCATGTCTTCTCCCATGGTCAACCCCCAGAACACCATTCGTTGGCCAACTTGCCTCCACTCCATGATTCACTTAACGATTCGTGGTGTACCTCACGGGTCACTGAATGACTCGTCCTATGACCTGGTGCAAAAAAATTTATTTTCTTCGTTTCAATCCTCGGATCTGATCTTAGGGCTTTCGGGGTATTACATGAGGAGATTGGAGAAATGACTTATAGACTTGTCCTACCATCAAGCATGACAATGGGTCATCTAGTATTTAATGAGTCTATGTTGCAGAAGTACATTGAGGATAAGTTTGTGTGACACATTGTGCCAGTGTATTTTTTGCCACTTTATCCTTCTCAATTTGGATTTGTTTACTTAGCACCTCATCCTAAACGACGTGCCAATGTGTTTTGCAGGTTTATTTTCACCGTTTTCATGTGTTCTTGGTGATTGAGTCCTAGACTCGATTCCATTTTTAGTTAGACTTCTATTCATACTTTAAAGCCTTTTTTAACCCATTTAAGCTTCAACTTATCTCATTTTCCTAATTTCAACTCCTACATAGTAAAACAAATATTTTAAGCATAAATGAATGAAATCAACTTAAACATAAGTAAATATGTTAATAGAAGGCAGTGTTGAGGTAGTTGAGCCCAATAGATCTTTATAAAACAAAACTATTTCATCCTCAATCCATGTGATATAATTAATAATATTACCATTTATACCAAGCAACCTCCATATCCCATTTTGGATTTGTCTATTCCTCATAGAAGCAAACAGATATTTGGATGTTTGAGTCCCTTACCTTAATCCAGTGAACTATGGACCTCAGTTTAAGAATTCTTTATTCAACATTTCTCTATTTATCAAGTTCTTGTTTCATCCCCCTTTGTTGATGATTAGCCATGAAGTCCTAAACTTCCTTGAGTCTCTCTATACTGGCAAGGATCTTCTTATCAATGTTGGAGAATTCCTTAGCATTGAGTTTCTTAAGTTCATTCTTTACTAACTTTACTTCTAGAATAGTTGCATATAGTTACCCTGAGTGGGGATTAAACAAGCATCTTCAACTCTTAGTAGAAAATCCTGGTGATCAGCTAGAGTATTGAAAAACCTAAAAGGCTTCTTATTACTAGCTAAGTTGTTTTTCATATTGAAAGAAATTGGAAAATGATCAGAGAAGCATGGGTTCATGATTACTGTATCTATGTGTGGAAATAAGGCCAACCAAGTGGAATTTACAAGATCCCAATCAAATTTTGCTATAAATATGAGAGTTGGTTCAGGTATTCCCTCTTTCAATAGTCTTCAATTCAACAAAACCAGTAGTTTCTAGGAAGTTTGAGAAGTCCTTGACTTCAATATCCTGAAAAATGGTATTGTAGATTTTGTCATCTTTAGCTGGTAAAATGTTGAAATCACCCATAATTAACCAAGGGCCCTGAATTAGTCCCATAAGTTCTTTAGTACAGGCCACAATTTGGCTCTGTCTTGCACTATGGAGACCTTATATAGCAATGAAATCTATCATCATATTAAGACTATGAACCTTAATCACTCCATGTATAAATTATTTGTTAATAGTTTGGACATTAAAATCCACCTTAGTGGAGTCCCAAGCAATCAATAGTTTGCCCTTACTATCGGTATTATAATTGTGATACCATTCCTAGTGTCAAATAGCTTCTTCATAAGGCCAACAACATGTTGCTCTTTGACCCTATGTTCTGTGATAGCTAACAAACTAACTTTATTCTCCTTTATAAACAACTTCCTCTTCTTATGCTTTCCTACTTTATTCATTCCTTCTTACATCCATGATATTATCATGATATAAGAGATGAGTTTGAAGGGTAACCTAAATCTCCATTACTACATTGACCATACTTAGTAGTTGGTGAAAAATTAAGAGGGTCATCCCCATTCTCTAATATATTGAAAACATTTGTAATGGAAATTTGAACCTATTGCTATGAGCTACTTGTTTTTCCTTACTAGTTCATTTCTCCCTAACCTCCTTCCAAGAATTATGAGAATTTATATGTGACACATGAGGTACTACTGTCTCTTTTGAGACTCAGGTTAAACTTCTAAGATAAGTTATATTTGAGGCTGATGTCGTTTAGCTTTCCATGCCTTTTCCACCTTAAAATTGTTCTTCTATTTATGAGGTTGTTCCTTCAGAGGTGGGTCTTGTTATTTCTTTTCATTATTCTTACTCCCTTTTGTAG
>JACEIK010000507.1:418779-430258 GCA_018107945.1 Datura stramonium | reverse complement strand
CCCCCATAAGCCTTGGCGAGCACATTTCAATCTATATTCCCCTAACAAGGTCAAAATGAGTCAACAAGTAACTATAGACAACCTACCAATACCTTGGGTCTGCAACTAAGCCCACTAGGCTCTTGATCTGTAGTTGTGTCTGAGTCCAATGGACTCCTTATAATTGCACCCTGGACACCAGGCTCGACGAGGGTCAGTGATGCCGATACGACATAAGAATAATAGTCCAACCATGGAATGGACTGTAATATGGCCCTTGCGCCTCTGTGTAGTCCCTTGGAACAACATCTAGCTCCTTTGAGCAATCTATATAGCCCCGTAGGCAATGACACAGCTTGTAACCCTAGGTTGGTCAGTCAATCCTAATCTTAACAGAAAATGCTAATCTCAGACTAATAATAGCAGCTAACAACAATAATAATGCTTCTGGCATTCTTACGAGAGTCTAGGTCATATTATGACTTGACAAGAATAACTTGCTGAAGGAATTTGCCTTAACATACCTTGAATGCTGATTTTAGATTTAACTAGCAAGGTTTAACGTGCAATCGGCAGTTCTTTCCCATTGTAACTTTTATGCTGAGAGAATAGGAATAATTTCAATACTAAATTTGGAAAATAACTATGACTTTCAATAATTAAATCAACTATAATTCAACTTTGAATAATTCAGCCGAAAACCTATAATTTCCTGAGAACTCAGAAGGGAGAAATGCTTACCTAATGCTTGTGGCCGTTAAGGATTCAATTTGGAGTAATTCTGACGACTTTTACTCAGCGGAGTTCTGATTTACCGAGTGAATTTTCAAGAAATAACTCCGTAGTAATGCTTCCCGGAAGACTATAACTCACTACCCGAAGTTGATTTGTGATTGGACAGCATTTGGTAGCATAATCTGATGAAAAACCACTAAAACTTGCATCTCCTTTTGTTTTTGGCCGAGAGAAATATTTAGATATGCCTTGAAATTGAAGAAAGGGGTATATATATAGGCACGGGCAGTAGACTAGGGGCACTTCTCGCCAGCCAAGACGCCACACTGCCTGCCACATCGCGCCTCCTACGGCGCCAGTGGGCCTGGCGCGTCGCGCTGGCCAGTGCACTGCCTACTGGCGAGTCGTGCTTGCCCCTCGCAGCCTAGCCTCGCCCAAATCTACCTGTGAGGTTTTTTTCACACTCGTCGAGCTCTTCTTACTTGTCATAAATCAATGTGTACGCCTATTAACCGATAACATTTTACGGGGTGTAACATCCTTCCTCCCTTAGGAATATTCATCCTTGAATGTCATCTCTAGGCTTACAGGAGTTAACTATTTTAACCAACATTTAGGAAAAACATTTCGGCAGAGTCTCCTCTGTATTTTGGACTATTCGAAAACCTAAAATGCAGAAAAATCTAACATAGGTGCCTCACAGGACACTATAAACAATTATTTCACCACAAAGAGGTAGCCAGCTAAATAGTACTAATAACATAAGCAGTAAAATTACAACTAAATAACAACATCATCTTAACTGTGTAATATGAATCAATCTTGGAACAAGTGAGGATATCTAGACTTCATGTCATCCTCAGCTTCCCAGATCATCTCTTCTTTATTCCTGTTCCTTCACAGTACTTTAATAGAGGCTACATCTTTAGTTCTTAACCTACGAACTTGTCGATCAAATACGACAATTGGAACCTCTTCGTAGGCTAACTCCTCAGTAACCTGAACGTCCTCAACTGGAACAACTCAGGACGGATCTACTATGCCTTTTTTCAAGATTGACACGTGAAAGACTGGATGGATAGATTCTAGCTCTAGAGGCAATTCCAGCTCATATGCTACTCGGCCTATCCTCCGGAGGATCTGATACGGGCCAATAAACCTAGGGCTAAGCTTTCCCTTCTTACCGAACCTCATCACGTCTTTCATTGGCGAAACTTTGAGAAATACCCAATCATCAACCTCGAATTCCAAGTCCCTATGTCGTACATCCAAATAGGACTTCTGACGACTCTAGGTTATTAAAAATTCTCTTTGATGAGTTTTACTTTCTCTTCTAACCAACTAACTCTCACTCCCCTACCTCGAACCACCTGATAGGGGACCTACATTTTCCCCCGTACAAGGCCTTATAAGGCGCCATTTGGATTGAGGAGTGATAACTGTTATTGTATGCTAATTTGATAAGGGGTAAATGCTCGTCCCAACATCCTCCAAAATCCAACACACACGCCCGTAACATATCTTAGAGCGTCTTAATTGTTTGTTCTGCCTGACCGTCTGTCTGAGGATGGAATCCTATAATTAGATTAACCTGTATCCCAATCTTTTCTAAAATGACTTCCAGAATCTAGTTGTGAATTGAGCCCGTCATTCAAAAATAATAGAGGAAGGGACACTATGTAGTCGAACTATCTCTTTAATATACAACTCAGCACAGTCTTCAGTGGAGAAGGTAGTCCTGACTGGTGAAAAATGAGTTAACTTAATTAATTTGTCGACAATAACCCAAATCGAATCAAATCTACGCCTAGTATGGGGTAATCCTATCACAAAGTCCATGTTTATTTCTTCCCACTTCCACATAGGCACCACTATCTCCTGCATTAATCCGCTGGGTTTCTAATATTCGGCCTTTACTTGCTGATAGTTGGGATATTATGCTACAAATTTCTCTACACCCTTTTTCATTCCAAGCAACCAGTGTCTCCTTTATGTCATGATACATCTTCATCGAACCTGGATGAAGAGACTAACGAGAATAATGTACCTCTTCCATGATCTGCTGGCGAAGTCCTGCCACAACAGGAATGCAAAGGCGACCCCTAAATCTCAAAACCCCATCTTTTGTTAATTCAGAGGCTGTTAATTCTCCTTGCTGACCTTACTTCTGAGTTGTACTAGGTTAGGATCCTCATACTGACGCTCTTTCACCTCCGCAACCAAGGAGTATACTGCAGTATTCTAAATTACAACCCTATTATCCTCTAAGTATACTATCCGGATGGCTAAACTAGCTAACCGATGCAGTGCTCGAGCCACTTCCCGCTATTTTGGCCTCAATGTGCCAAACTTCCCATAGATCTGCAGCTAAGCGTGTCTGCTACAATATTGACCTTCCCTTAGGGATACAAAATACTTTCATCATAGTCCTTCAACAATTCAAACCAACGACATTGTCGTAAGTTCAATTCCTTCTGTTTAAAAATGTATTGGAGGCTCTTGTGATCAGTAAAGATATCCATTTGCACCCCATACAGGTAATGCCTCCAAATTTTCAAGGCATGAACTACTGTAGTTAAATCCAAGTCGTGGGTGGGTAGTTCTTTTCATGCTTCCTGAGCTGCCTCAAAGCATAAGCAATCACCTTACCGTGCTGCATTAGGATGCATCCTAAACCAACACCCGAACCGTCACAATATACAGCATAACCCTCTGAACCTTCTGGAAAAGCTAACATTGGTGTCTTTAATTCTTGGAAACTTTGCTCGCAGGCCTCGGTCCAATGAAATTTGGTTGCTTTCTGAGTCAATTTAGTTAAGGGCGCTGATAGGGTAGAAAATCCTTCCACAAACCTCTGGTAATACCCGACTAATCCCAGGAAACTGTGAAATTCCGTTGGAGTTGTAGGTCTAGGCCATGTCTTTACCGCCTCAATTTTCTGCGAATCAACCTGAATACCAGCCTCTGATATAATATGGGCCTAGGAAAGCCACGAAATTCAACTAGAACTCACATTTGAATATCTACTGGCAATCTCCGAGAGTCTGAAGTACCGTCCGCAAGTGATTTCTATGTTCTGCTTCTGAATGGGAGTACACTAGGATATCATCAATAAATACTATAATAAATAGATCCAAATATGGCCTGAAAATGTTGTTCATCAGATACATGAACACTGTTGGGGATTTTGTCAACCCGAAGGACATGACTAGGAATTCAAAATAACCATACCTGGCCCTAAAAGTTGTCTTCAGGATATCTTTCTCCCAAACCTGCACCTGGTGATATCCCGACCTTAAGTCGATCTTGGAGAAATATTTATCCCCTTTCAAATGATCAACAAGTCTATTCTGGGGAGTGGTTATTTTTTCTTAATAGTAACTTTTTTCAACTGCTAATAATCTATGCAGATGCGGAGATAGCCATCTTTCTTTCTTACAAACAAAATTGGCGCACCCCACGGTGACAACTCGGCCTCATAAAAAACCTTTATCTAATAGATCTTCAATTGTTCCTTTAGTTCTCTCAATTTAACAGGAGTCATTCGGTACAGAGGGATGGATATAGGATGAGTACCTGGTAGCAAGTTGATAGAAAAATCAATTTCTCGTTTTGGGGGAATATCAAGAAGTTTGTTTGGAAACACGCCTGGAAACTCATTAACCATTGGAATGGACTGAAGAGTCGAGGATTCTTCTTGCATATCCTAAATCCTCACAATATGATATATACATCCCTTTTCTATTAACTTTTTCCTGAAGATAGGATATAAACCTACCTTTTTGCATAGCTACACTTCCCTTCCACTCTTGCACTACCTCCCCTAGAAAGTGGAACCAAACTATCTTGGTCCAACACTCTACATTGGCATAACATGGCGCTAGCAAATCCATGTACATAATTGTATCAAAATTGGTCATTTCTAGCTCTACTAAATATGCTTAAGTCTAGCGACCAACAACCTCTACTGTGCAATCCTGGTAGATCCTTTTAGCTATAATAGAATCACCGGTGGGCGTAGACACTAAAAAAGGTCGTTGAAGCAATTCTTGGTGTTATACCAAACTTCTGAGCCACTAATGGGGTAACATAGGAACCTGGGTCTATCAAAGCTTAAACTGAGTGAGATCAAATGTCCAGCATACCTGTCACAACATCTGGCGATGCTAACTCCTGTCGCCCTGGTAAAGCATAAGTGCGATCCGAACCGCTGCCTAACTAGATGCCCCTAACCTGTCTTGGCCTCTATCCGCTGGAGCTGAGGCTCTGTGCCTTGCTGAAGGTGCTGGGGCATGTGAACCTGCTAAAGATTTATCCTATCTGTCCCGATCACCCTGGCCTCTAGTTGGACAATCCCTCATCATATGACCCTCTTGTCCACAAGTGTAACAAGTTGTAGAACCATATTTGCATGCTCCTAAGTGACGTCGACTGCAAATAGCACAACATGGCATAGTAGGCCTGCTCTAATCTAACCCCCTCTACTGTTGAGAACCTGATGCCAGTGAGCTCTAACCGGTTCCTGACTGCCCTCGGCGGTCTAGTCTACCACCCTGCTGCCACTGTAGAGGTGGGGATCTGGGTGGCCTGCCTGATATTCGTGGCCTAGGTCCACCCTAAAATTCTTCCTGCATGTCACTAGGTCTGGCCCTATGGCGGTTCTATTGATTTATTCTTTATATTTCCCATCGTCGCTGCCTAATCCCCTCAATATTCTTAGAGAAATCCTAAATGCGGGAAATATCCATGTCCTCCTGCAGAGTAGCTATTACACAAGTTCCCACGTATTCTGGAAGCAGCCCCATAATAAACCGATGTACTCTAGCTAGCATAGTGTCTACAAAAGTTGGTGCATATCTAGCCTAGGAATTAAATCTCATAGCATATCCCGGACATTCATTGAACCCTGCTCTAGGTGCAAAAACTGATCCACCCGAGCCTATCCAATTTCTCGCAGCAAGTAGTGATCTAGGAAGGCCTCTAAGAAACTAGACCAAGTCGGAGGAGGAGCATCTCTGCCTCAGGATCTCTCCCAGCTATCGTACTATAACACTGCTATGTCCCGCAGTCGAAACACCGCTAACTCAACTGACTCTGTCAGCGTAGCATACATTACCCTGAAAATCCAATGTAACTGGTCCAACAAGTCCTAAGGGTCCTCGTCTCGGTCCGTCCCTATAAACTATAGGAACTCAGGGCAAGGAACTCTCGGACCCTCAAATTCCTAGGTCCTCCCGAAGATTCAACAACCACTGGTAGCATAGGTTGGCGCTAAGCGGCCATCATATGGGCTAACATATAGACAGTGCTTCTAACCTCCTATTCTAATGGTATAGGTATAGGAACTGCTGGAGGTGGTGTAGACATGTTTGCTGTGCTGGAGGGCTCTTGGTATGGCGGAGACTGCTGAGGAGACCGGGATGAAGTCTCCCTATTGCCCTCAGATCGGATTGGCTCTGACTGGGGCACTATGCTAGTGCCCTCTCCTTCTGCAGCATCTAACTTTCGGCTGGTCATAGTCTGTCGCATGTCCGACATTTCTCTATAGATAATAAGAATAAGGTAAGCTTAGGGACTCAACCCTATACAACATAGCTCTACAACACGACTGAAGAAGAAAGAAGGGTAACCACACTATTATGCCCCGTAGCCTCCTGCCTATGAAATGTGGTGCACAACACACCCACAGACAAGACTCTACTAGACATCGCTTGCAGACTCCCTAGGATACGACATGCTTTGATACCAATTTTGTCACGCACCACCTTGGGAGGCATGACTGGAACCTGGTGCCATACTGGGATCTGAACTGACCTGACTGGGCTTATGCACTTCAGGTGCATGCCTACTCTTCAAATCAAGAAAATGATGAGCTATATCTCTGTTGTAAACACAGTCTTTGGCCAAAAAGATCACATAGCTACTATAAAAAGAAAACAACTGACCAACAACATGCAGTAAAGGGGATCCTATGCGGGCCGACAAAACCACCATGTTGTCTAGTTATTTCATAATGAAAACAACCAACCAGAACCATACTATAGCTGACAAGGCTGCTAACTAATAGCTGAACTAGACCCCGCACGGCCATCACACAAAAGAAAACCTATATATAGGCCCTACACGGCCAACAACAAAACTAACACTGGAAATATGTAGCCTACAAGCCTCTAAGAGTGGAATAATAGTCAGGATAGGGCCCCGACCTACCCATAAAATATACAACAAAATAACAAACCTTCTAACTAACATCTCCGGGGCAAATGGAGCTGATCAGACTGCTGACTAGGAAGGTCCTCAGCTGGGTCTAACCGTACCTGCAGGCAAGTAATTTTGACGATTTTTACTCAGCGGAGTTCTGATTTTCCAAATGAATTTTCAAGAAATAACTCCATAGTAATGCTTCTCGTAGGCCTAAAACTCATTATCTGAAGTTAATTTGCGATTGGACGACGTTTGGTAGAATAATTGGATGAAAAACCACTAAAACTTGCGTCTCCTTTTGTTTTTGGCTGAGAGAAATATTTAGATATGCCTTGAAATTAAACAAAGGGGTATATATATTGGCACGGGAAGTGGCTAGAGGCTGCTTCGCGTTGGCCAAGGCACCACACTACCTGTCGCACCGTGCCTCCTAGTGTGCTAGTGGGCCTGGCGCAACGGGCTAGCCAGTGCACTACCGGCTGGCGCGTGGCGTTGTCCCCTCGCGGCCTAGCCTCGCCCGACCCTGCTTCCGAGACTCTTTCCACATGCATTGAGCTCTCCCTACTCGTCACAAATCCATGCATATTCCTACCAACCAATAACATTTTAAGGGGTGCAACATTACCTTTATGGGGTTCATGTGGACGTTTTCACCAACCAGAAGAGCCTTCAGTATGTGTTCAGTCAAAAAGACTTGAATCTTTGTTAGAGAAGGTGGTTGAATCTATTGAAGGATTATGACATGAGTGTTCTATACCACCTGGGAAAGGCCAATGTGGTGGTTGATTCCCTAAGCAGGATGTCCATGGGGAGAGTTGCTCATGTTGAAGAGGGAAGGAAGGAACTGGCAAAGGATATTCACAGGTTACCTCGGTTCGGCGTGCAATTGGTCGATTCAGCTGAGGGTGGGGTAGTACTGTAGAGTGGATCAGATTCCTCATTAGTTGTTGACATTAAGTCAAAGCAGGATGAAGATCCCATATTTCTTAAGCTGAAGGAAGTCGTTCTCAAAAAAGAAGTGGAAGCTTTCTCAAAAGGGGGAGATAGTGTGCTTCGTTACCAAGGCAGACTTTGTATACCGGAAGTAGGTGACTTAAGACAGAAAATACTGGCAGAAGTACACAACTCCAGATATTCTATCTACCCAGGTGCCACTAAGATGTATCGTGCCTACAGGATATCTACTGGTGGAACGACATGAAAAGAGACATTGCAGAATTTGTGGCTAAGTGCCCGAACTACCAGCAGGTCAAGGTGGTACATCAGATACCTGGAGGTATGACTCAGGATACCAACATACTCATATGTAAGTGGGAATACGTTAATATGGACTTTATTACGAGTCTACCTCGTACTCACCGACATCAAGACTTAATTTTGGTGATAGTAGATTGGTTGACAAACTCAACACATTTTCTCTCAATTAAAACTACAGACTCGGCTGAGGACTATGCTATACTGTACATCCGAAAATTAGTCAGACTGCATGGGGTTCCCTTGTCCATTATTTCAGATAGAGGTACCTAGTTCATCTCGCATTTCTGGAAATCATTTTAGAAAGGACTCGGTACTCAGGTCAAGATCAGTACGACTTTTCACCCTTAGACCAACGGACAAGCTGAGTGGACTATTTAGACCTTAGAAAATATGTTGAGATCTTGTGTGATCGACTTCAAGGGAAGTTGGGATGATCACCTACCTCTCATCGAGTTTTCATACAACAATAACTACAACTCCAGTATTCAGATGACCCCGTTTGAGGAATTATATGATAGGAGGTGTAGGTCTCCTATAGGGTGGTTTGAAGTTGGCGAAGCTATCTTGATAGGACCAGACTCGGTTCATGAAGCTATGTAAAAACTGCAACTGATCAGAGAAACGTTGAAAATAGCTCAAAGCCGATAGAAATCATATGCGGATGTGAGGATGAGAGAGTTAGAATTTGCTATAGATGATTGGTTTACCTGAAAATTTCACCCATGAAAGAGAAAGAAATGGAAGCTCAGTCCAAGTTATGTCGGACCCTACAAGATTTTAAGGCGAATCGGTAGTGTGGCCTATGAATTAGAATTACCTTCAGAGTTAGCATATGTTCACCCAGTCTTCCATGTGTCAATATTGAAGAAGTGCATCAGTGATCCAACCTCAGTTGTGCCACTCGAAAGTGTGGGAGTGAAGGATAGTCTCTCTTATGAAGAGGTTCCAGTCAGATCCTAGACTATCAAGTTAGTAAGTTGAGAAACAAGGAAGTTGCTTTAGTGAAAGTCTTGTGGAGGAAACAGCTAGTTCAGGGACCCACATGGGAGGCAGAAGCAGACATGATGGCCAAATACCCTCATTTATTCCCTTCCAGTTCAATTCCAGCATCAGGTGTTAAATTCCTCCTCAATACTCTATTCAGTTCAGTACTCATCAGCTCTATTCAGATTTTCAATATGCATTCGAAGTGTGTTAACTCAGTAATGTGGTCAAATCAGTTCGGAGTCGGTCACTACTCCAGAAATCAGTTTATAGTCTCGGTTTGGGAATTTCAGCTCTTTTCCTAGTTTTCCAATAGTTTTAACCTTCATTTAAGGACGAATGATCCCAATGGGGAGATATTGTGACACCCCGAAACACTCCTAGACCAAACTCGGACTCAGCAGATTAAACCAAAAAATTTTGCCTCAAAACAACCGAGACTTCATCAATAAACTCAAACTCATTCTCTATTGCTGAGACCACCCTAATCTCATTTGGTTGCTTCATTGACCTGTAGACATTGAAAGTGACCTCCTCTTTATTAAGCTTGAATTTCAATTGGCCAGCCTCAACATCTACTAAAGCCCTCCAAGAGGCAAGGAATGGTCATCCAAAATGATGGGGACCACAAAGTCAACCTCTCAATCTAGGATCACAAAGTCTGCTAGGAATATAAATCTTTCCACCTTGACAAGAATGTCAAACAGGATCCCCACAGACTTCTTCACAGTTCTTGGGGGCTCCCAAGCTCAACTTCTTGAACACAACTAATGGCATCATATTGATGCTTGCTCCCAAGTAGTAGGGCGCCTTCATGAACTCAACATCACCAATAGTACATGGAATGGTTAAGGCACCTGAAACCTCCTTTTTTTGGGCAAGAACCTGTGAGGCTATGGCACGGCAATGATGCAAGTTACCCACTAGATCATAGCTCAAAGACCTTTTCTTGGTAACAAGGTCCTTCATAAACTTGGCGTATCCAGGCATCTGCTCCAATTCCTCGAACAATGGTATGTTTACAGATAATCATTTAAGCATAGATAGAAATTTCTAAAACTTACCATCTTATGCATTCTTCTTCGTTCTTTGAGGGAACGGTGGCGGTGGTCGTGGGATAGCCTTATAGATCTGTGTGGACCCTTGTTTCTTACCTTGTTCAGCTTCAGGCTCCTTTTCAACAACTAGAGCCTCAATCAACTTAGCCTCTTCTTAAGCTCTTTCTTAGAAACCTCTTCATCAACATTAATTACGATCTCTTTCTTCCTTTGTGTTTCAACTACAATCGGCAGTGGGCATCAACTGTGGTCTTTCCACTCCTAGTTATCACAGTCATATACTGACTATCATTCTTCCGATTTTGGATTGTATTGCCAGGTAGTGTTCCCTTTTGCCTAGGGTTCAGGGATGCCAACAGTTGACCCAACTTCTACTCTATTTTCTTGATGGTCGTGGCATGCGACTCAACTCTCTAGCCTATGCTAGATATGTCTCCATGAATGTCTTTCAGTTGCTCCTCCATGAATCTCACCTTATTGAGCATCTCAGCCATCATGCTCTCCAATTTTTACTATCCAGCCTCCCCCTCACGTACATTAGGAGGCACATACAATCCTCATCAATCGTTGTGGTAACCATCATTCCTTCTCCATTCTCTGTCTCACTCATGACCTCAGTTTTTGTCTCTATACATATTTCGGTTATAGTTGTCCTAGTCTTGTTTTCGACCTTGATTTCTGGAACCTTGGCACCAAGCGTCCTAGCCAGACCCTTGGGCGTTGGCCCAGAAACCCGCCACCTGGTTTTCCGAGAAGTTTGCCTCCTCCTCTGAATCTGAATGCTCTGGCCCTGGTTCCTGTCCCTGTTTCCCCACTACATTAACTTTTCTTGCCCCAATGCCCATGATATGCTTCGTGAGCAGGTCTAATGATGTACACATATGGGCTAATTCCTGATAACGTTCCTCCTTATTATTTCATTAGTCTGTAGTCACACCAATATCATATGTACAACATCTGCTTCTGCTTTCCTAGTATGCCAGGCCCAGTTGGTTTTAGTCACTTTGTCAAGAATAGTGGCAACTTGTTCCCATGTGTGACTCATCAGTGCTCTTCCTTCCACAGTATCTGCTACAACTTTATTGCTATTATTCCATGAACTTTAAAAAATCTCCAACAAATTGTCATCAAGAATTTTATGGTTTGGGCACTTGGTTAACTTCTTCTTAAATCTCAACCAGGTCTCATGAACTGCTTCTGTTTTCAGTTGTCAAAAATTGTAGATCTCATCCTCAAGCTATAGCATCCTGGAGGGCAGGAAG
>JACEIK010000507.1:373375-404814 GCA_018107945.1 Datura stramonium | reverse complement strand
CTAGTCATGGAGGTTTTAGCCTCTCATAATTGTAAAATTATGATTAGTATTCATAGACAAACACATAAGTAAATACTTACAACGATGATTGAAAGAAAATCTGTTTTGAATATTGCAAGAAAATATGACGAACAAACTCAAGAACAACTGAGAAATCCAAGTTATGATCTCAAGAATTTCTCTCCAATATTGTAAACACTAATTGAAACCTTGATAATAATTGACAACCAATTAATTCTGACCGTCTCTAAGCAAAAAAAATCTAAAAAGTATTTATACAGATAATAAAATCCTTTTCATAAGTTAACAGGGAAATAACCAAATCTAGCGCCGACACATCCTACGACTCCTCATATGACCCGTAACAATATTGTACAAGACGTGCCTTATCTCGTACAACCCTTGGCTTCTACAGAATTTGCTAAGTGTTGGCATCTGGTACGACTCGTAACATGATCCCACGAGTCATACAATCAAGTTGTGGTTTGGCTTTGAGAAGTATGACATCTTTTGAAGATTTCTACGAGTGTCTTGGTATGCCTCGTACCTTTCTCCCACGGCTCATAACAACTTGTCGTATCATCAGAACTACCAAGTCCCAAAAATTACTGAAGCTTTCCACATCTCCTAGTATGGGTTGTAAGTAGAGGCTACGGTCAGTAGGTGCTACCTGTATCAGGAGACTTCAATTGTGCAAATTTCTCCGATGTAATCTATGACTCAAGTTATGGCTCGTACTGAGAGTCATACTTTCCCTTTTCTTTGTACCAATCTTCTGAGCTTTTCCACGAGTCTCAATACGGCTTGTACAATCTTGGTATGTCTAATACTGAGATCAGTTCTTGGCTTCTTTTCTGCACTTTTCTGCAACTTTTGCGTATTCTTATTCCAACACCTATTTTCCCTAAACACAAAGTAAAAACACCTTATATCCTTATAAACATACCTAAGTACATGTTATTTTCCTAGTTTTAAGTGTCAAAAGTGTTGTAAACTCACAACAAATCTGGGCTCTCTGATCCGCAACCATTTTCCGCGCATACTTGGACAGCCGAGTGAACTCTAAGGTGTACTCTTGCACAGTCATATTGTTCTTCCTCAAGTTGACGAACTCTTCCGCATTTTCTTCCCTCAACTCCCTAAAAAAGAATCTGTCTAAGAAGGCAGTCATGAACTCATCCCAACTCACGGGAACTGTACCACAGCTCTACCGTCCTGCCACTGACGGTACCAAATATATGCAACCCCCTTCAACTAGTAGGAGGCTAAATTTGCGCTCTCTTCTTCTGTCAACCCCATAATCTGGGTGATCTTCTGTGTCTCCTCAAGAAACTCTTGCAGGTCCTCATCCACTCTTGACCTAAGGAACTCAAGTGGATTCATCCTGAGGAACTACCAAACTCGAGTCACCGCTATGTTCCCATTCTGAGGGACATGGGCCACTACCTGCTGGTTGACCTGAGTGGTCAAAGCCTGGGTCAACATCTGAAATGACGCTTTAAACTCAGCATGATTGACCTGCTCGGGCAAAGGACCGGCTGGTGCAGGCAGGGCTTAGTGGTGCCCATCTCCATTGCCATCTTCATGTCCATTTCAATTTTTGTTCCTTCTACCATTTACTCGGCATGAAGGCATGATTCTGCAAAAATGTGTATAGCATGAGTTAGAAGGATAGAGAGATACTTCATCGCACGACATAGATCAAGAATGAAGGGAAATTTCCTAAAACATCTTGTAGAAAATTCCCCATAAGTATGGCATGCTTCACACCCATGGAAAAGACTCTACTTAACACAGCTTTCAAAAACCCTAGTACACACCTACCCTTTTCTCTAATACCAAGATTTTCAGAACTCGAGCTGAGACCTCGGGCTGGGACACCAAACCTAGAAACAAGAAAGGTTCCAAGTCGACCCATGGTATGAACATGGAAGCTAAAGAGAATACAATTAAGCGAAGACTGATAAACTAAACATGAATAAGTAGAAGTTTTCATATATAATGATCATAGACAGAGTCAACACTGAAAAACTGTATAATACCCTGCAGTTGCCTAAAACTAGACTCGGGATTTGAAATGAAAAGTAACAAAAATTTGATATTTCTTCTTTGAACGAGTCATTTTATGGGTCATTGGTCGGACTAACAACCCGTTGGAGGTGCTCGGTGAGAATCTGCAGTGTAGGTTAGGAAGTAACGGGTCTTAGGACGACCCAGTGGTTGAAGTAATGGATCGTGGGTCAGAGTCGTTGTTTATTTCTGGATTGTCAGGAGGGAAGGTATGACTCGTGGTACGATCTCTGGTGAGGAACCATGGATCATGGTAAGGACCCATGGTTGGGGGATAGGTTAGCATGGCTAGATTGTACGGGTCAAGGTACGACCTGTGGTGAGTGACGACGGGTCGTTACTTGCACTCATAGGAAGGAGCAGGGATTTTCTCCCAGTTGTGGTAACAGAAGGATACAATGATCCGTTGGTACATAGTACGAGTCATGGGGTGGTACATGAGAACTTTAGAACTCAGAGGTGAGTAGTGGTTCCGATGAGAGGTAACCACAACCGATTGGATCGAGGTACGATCTGTTGGATCAGTCGTGGGCACTGGTAGTGCAAATTTTCCAGGTTTTTTCATTAAGGGTATTTTCATCATTCGTAATCCCTAAGGTCCTAAACTAAGTCATTTTAATCTCTGAATAGTGTGTTTTAAGGGGGGGGGGATAAGTTCATTCTAAGAATCCTCACTCCATGCATGCAACCTAGAACCTTCCTTGAAGATCAAGTTTAAGGGATTTCATCAAATTTTCTCCATTTTCTTTTGGGCTTTAGAGTGGGTGTGTGAATTCGATTTACCGAGGTATGTGAGGCTATGAATGGGAGTTTCTTTCATTCCCATTCCCTAGATTCTTCTCAATTTTATGGATTTCAATTCTAGATTCAAGTTTCATGATCTTATGGGGTTTATTCCAATTCTTGTGAAATTCTCTATGATCTATCTATGGTCAATTTCTTTCATGTATCAAATCATGTTTTATGATCTATGGGCAGATTTTATAGCTATTTTGATAATTAATTTATAGTTTCAAATTTTTAATTTAAAATATGCCCAATTATGTATGTTCATGGAAAGTCAATTTATGATTCCATTATGATCTTGATCTTCTTAAGCCCGAAATTATGATTTATGATTTGTGATATGATTTCTCTCAAGTACTAATCATTAATTTATGAATATCAAGTATATACATATTTTACAATTATGCATGGGTTTCATGATTTATGAATTTATGACTCTTGGCCGATTCATGGGCCCTTATTCATGGCTAATCATGTATGTCACGTGGGATTCATCATGTTATTATTTATTTTTTCATGTGATAACATCCAAAATATATCCTTAAATCAAAAAATACACACGGTCATTGTATCAAAACAAGCAAAACAAGTAACCCGACGAGTGTCGGGGCCGAATCCCACGAGGACTAGGGAGTGATTAATTCAAGCGTCGATTGAGAAATTGATATTATCTTGCACCATATATTTAACATAAAAATAAGGAAAATGGGGGAATAAACTTGCAGAGAATTACACACAAATTTCTTTAGGAACTCAAAGTAAAAGTGACAATAGTGTGAAATACTAGAGATGCTGGGTGGTAGATGAAATACTAACTAGATCGGTATAGGCCAAGTCATCTTCATAAGTTCAATAAGTGTAAATAATCTAGGGAAATAGGTAGCTCAGTTTCCCAGCCTATTGATTTCAATTTCTAGCTAGAGTTTTATCAAACTCTAGCTGCGAATACACCGAATTGATTTGGATAAGCAACTTCACTATTCCTAGCTATTAGCTGCTAATTAGGAAGGACAAAGTAATTTCAGCTATTACTAGCTTAATTTTAAAATCTCTTATCCATACCCACTACTAGATTCCCTCCCAATACTTAATTATTCTCTCCCGAGCAACAATCATGCAAGTATAGATAGACCCATATCATCATCAATGGATCTTCATTAATAGATTGAAGGGAATCCAATAGATTTACACTTAATTGAACATCATGAAGTTAACTCTAGAAATACCCACTCCAATTAAGTATTCATCACCGCATACCTCTAGTTAATGAGTTAGCTACTCGTAGTTAAGAAATTCAAAAGCACAATCATCAATAGCATTAGTGAATTTAATAAGAAGAGTAGATAAACTTCAAAACACAATTATCCTTCACTACATTTGAAACTTAATAATATCAAAAATGAAAATAGAGAAGAGTATCTTCTTACTACTCTCAATCAAAATCCCTTTATCAGCTAAAATATTTTCTTCAGCTAAAAAGGATATAATGATGTCTTGTGTACTTGGCTTTTCTACCTCTCTATATTCTTCCTCTCTTTTTCTCTCCTTTGAAGAGTACTTTCTATTTATACCCTAAAAGTAGGGTACTTTCCTTCCTTTTTCAACAATTGACCGTTATACTCTTAAAAGCATCATTCTGAAATCGGTGAAGGTACTGGCAGTTCGCCGATGAAATCCGTGAACCGCCGAATACTTGCTCTTCTTCTGTATTTATTTCCAAAGTGAACTTTGGTGGTTCACTCCGCGAGCTCACAATGTCAATCCGTGAACCACCGGATTTTCAATGCCAATTCTAGAATTTTTTTAGTGTCATTCGGTGACTGCACCTCGCCACTGGTGACTCGTGAACTGTCGGTGGCATTCCCTTTGAGGAAGTGACTTTCAGCTTTTAATCAAGGGGTTACCGGTTAACACTGCGGATTCGCCGCTATACTCATTTCCTCTTTTTTACTTAATTTTAGCTCTTTTCTTCAAACTTGGCATCTCGCACACAATAAAAGCAAAAAGGGCATAAAATCCACATAATCAACTCGAGAACTAGACAAAAACTCAAGTTTTAGAGTCTAATGAGTTGGTGAATTACCAACTCATCAAACCTCAAACTTGAACCATTTCTTGTCCTCAAGTAATGAAATACTTCAACTATTGAGGAAAATTTCACATTTCTTCACAATTAGATTCTCAACATCACCTAGACTATGAAAACCTAAAAATACTCATCATACTCACTGAAAGAGAAGGAAATACCCCAAAAGACCAAAAATGAAGATGTTTCAAGCATAAACAACTTATCAAGTGAAGCTTTGAAAGGATTCATTAACCGCATTTTAAGGGCATTTTTCAACCAAGTCACACACATAGCATCTAAAGTTGTAATCACTGAAAATTCAAAGCTTGCCTTAGAGTTTGCACTCCTTGCTCTATGTCCATATGAACTCTAAATGCTCTTGCATCCCTAAAAGGAATGATGCCACTCCCCAAATATAAGGAACCATATTCTCTTAGCTCTTTGATCAATTGAATACATATCAGGGTTTAATTGGAAGAGGCACTCACACTCACTCTCCCAAAAGATATCTTCATGCATACACTTGACCCATAGGCTTGCCCTTTATGTAGTTCGCCACTAATGTAGAGTAGTTGGCAACCTAAAATCAATTAGGACTTGAGGGTTGTGATGTAAGCCTAAGGTCGTGGGTAGGATGAACATTTGAATGTAGTGACTAGATCCTCCCCCTAATGCTTCTCGGTGACATGTCTTACAACAATTTTGCTCACTCAACCTTCATTTCATTTCTCTTCTTGTTGTTTCCTTTGGATTTCTTTAATACTCTCCCTTATAACCCTCTTTATTTCCACCACTAACCTTATAACCTCAAGAGGAACACCAAATTCCACAAATAACTTTTTCTTATTCATCTTTTTGCGCACTTGGACAAAAGGTGATGTTCCCTTCACACTATGATTCTTGTCTTTCACCCCTTGTTTTGCATACCCCCAAACTTAGGCTCTTGCCTTATTTTCCACACTTGCTTTTCTCATTCCCTTCTTCTTAGGCTTTGAGCCTTACTTCAATACTTATCTTGTCATTAGCATTTAAGGAGAATGGTGGCCAAAGAGGTATTACGAATGGTCTTAAGGCTTGTAATGTTGTTGCAAAGGAAAAGGTTTTTAAGGCTCAAAATTGATAACAATGATTAATGATTATGGTGGCGTATGGTTGAAGGGCTAGACAACCGAGGGCCTAAACTCATTTTCTTGGTGCCACTACATTCAGGATTTCGCCTTGAATCACATTTAGGGAAAGTTCTAAACAAGATACAATGCACGGATCACAAAAACAACATCCTCACTACATAAAGATTCACCCTTAAAGGGTCTACAAGAGTCATTTTCCCAAACAAATCATCACATTAGGACATCAAGAAAGCAAACATTATAAGTCAAGCAGAGAATTTACAATGTACAACAAAGATTACTATGCCACGGTGTCCACATTTAGCTCATTATCTTCATCTCCATGCCCTTTTTCATATTTTAGAGTTGGTGCCTCTTAAAACAACTTCACAAACAGACTAAAGTGACATGGCATTTCCCTTAAGAATGTCTCCACTCAATCCATCATCAAAAAGAGCCAACCCGGTTCGACAATAAAATAACTAAGATAAAGAATGCTCCTTGGGAAAGAATCGTGGTATAAAGAAAACCTTCGAAGCTTTGATTTCTACACTATTTTATTTACCATGGCAAAAACGAATCACAATTTTTGGAGTCATCTCTTTTAAAAAAATTCCAAAATATGATACTTAAAACCAAAGAACCCATTGAATCACTAAGTACCATTCACAAAAAGACACAAAACAATTCATTCATTCATTTATAAAACAAAACACACCCGATGAGGGCAATCATCAATCGTCAAATAGCCCGACAAAGGTTGGAATTACTCACTTAAATAAAACCTAAGAAACAAATATCCCCTATCAACAACACTCATCCCTCCCTCCACTTAAAATCATCCCCAATGTAAATATGCATAAACAACAACGGGAGAAGGGACAAAGAACTCCCCAATGGGTCACCCCTCTTCATCATCACACCTGGCCACCACCATCACCTCCGAGCTAAAGATGAAGCAATGACATCATCCAAAGCACTCATGCGAGCACTTCTGACCGACGTCCCACTTCTTTTCCACTCCCACCTCACCCGTAGGACGTGAATGCCCCTTCTAATGCATCCACCCTCTTAATCAAAGTGAAACATTCTCGTACAATGATTTCAAATTCTTCTTGATTTTTTTGCAATGAGTGCCGTGAGGCTCTTAGCCAAACTCACTGAGGAGATTGGGGAGGTGGAGAAACTCTTTGTCGGGGCATGTGACCTGATGCTTGGCCTGACATGTCAGGCTAGGGCACATTGGATTTGGGAGTGGTTGGAGATTGGGTCAGATGGGAGAGGATTCTCTTCTTATACGTCGAAGGCTTGCAAGGGCTTCCCTTACAGCCGATGCCTCGACGTCTCTCTTCCTATCACTGGTATTCTACTCCTAAAGCAGAGGAAGGAGTATCATCTAGAAAAAGAGGCACTCCTACCGCCGCACAAAGTTGGGAGTTCAAAAGCATATGGAATGGAAGGCTGATTGCCGGTTTCGTCATCTAATAAGCTACAATTTCTCCAAAGTTGATAGGAGCCCCGATATAATGCAAGCAATCGAGATGGTCAGTCTATGGTGACTCGCAAACTTCATTCTTAGATGGTATGATGCGAGAACAATAAAGTCCAAACACAACTTGGCCTCGAACTTTAAATCGTGGGCGAGAGATTTCACCACCCATGGAGGCCTAGAGGAGATCAAAGCAGCAATAATGCGAGCCAACCACTTATACTAGTCCTTCATATTGTCCACCCGTGCCATGTACTCCATAGTAGAGTCTTATTCATCTTCCCAAAATAGATAATTTATAGCAACTGGTGTGATATCAACTTCCACCCCACGAATCATCACCGAAGAAAAGCAAGATAAACTCATCCACTTTACCCCGATGTTACATGCTCTCTTCACGGACTCGATAGGAGGCATAGAACTTTGTGGACAAGGCTGGGATAGTATGGTGAGTGGGTTGGAAAATGCATCCCATTGCTTAGTGAACTTCTCGGTGATATTAGGAAATCACCTTCAACCCAAACCTAAGTCAAACATCTTCTCCACCGTGATAGAGTGTTCCTGCGCATGACATAGTGTTCCTTCATATTTGGAACACAAGAGGATGATAGCTTCCTTTGTATTAACTCATGGAACAACCTTGCTTTGCCTTTTGCCCTGCTAGCAGATGTGCCAGGGCCTTTCCTGCCTGTTCCCGGAGGATGACATGATTTGTGTTTTTGCAAGAGGTATGTTAGTGACAAGACATTGAAGTAGAATTTACAAGAAAAGAAACTAGTCCAAAGAAGAACCTGAGAAGCAAAGAAAATCAAAAACCATTCAAAATGCTTGTGGTACCAGCGACAATTGGCGGTTCTCCAAATACCATACGCGAGTCGCCGACCTGGACTCCACGATACTTAATAGAGCACCCGGGAAAGCTGGCCATTTTTGCGCTCAAGCGGCGTTTTGCTGGTCACATTTCACGAACCGTCATGAAGCGCTGGATTCACTCAAGAGCTACACCAATTTCAGAGTCAACTGCGCCCCAAGCGGCGTTTCACCGAATATGACTGCGAATTGCTTCGTCTCCGTTGTCCCAAATTATGACTCATTACTCACAAAACACCCATTAACACACATTCACAACAAACATAATACCAAAGAATTATACTCTATTCCCACACATATTTATGACGCTTAGCCCTTAAGATTTGCATCACCAAATCTATCAGGCAAACATTGGGCTAGATGTAAATGGGTTACTCAAATTTCACTACACCGTAAATTCTGACATGTAGATAGCCTATTCGCATGTTGGCGACAGTTTTAGAAATGCCATACATGCGAGAAAAGGGCTCGGGGAGAGACCGACAAGCACTAAGTCGGTGCGTCGCAAGGCAAATGCGATTTTATAAATTGCATTCGACGAATGCGACTTAAAGATCCCAAGAATAAAAGGGCCTCCCACTCGATTTTTAATCATTTACTCCCTCTAAATTTTAAACGAACAGAAACAACAGGGCACAAGGAGATTCAACAAAATTTCATCCGTTTACACTATTAAACGCGTTCCAAACTCGAATTAATCTGTGGTTGTGAAGTATTGCCCGTTGGGAGCATTCCCCGCGCGGAGTTAATTTTATGAAATTCGGCCGGCAATCGCCGCCCTACCGAGCTAAGGTAAGTGGAATTGCTCCAAATTAGTGTAATATACTCCTAGTTCTGTGCTAAGCATTTCTCCCTTCTCGGACTTCCCGAGAAATAGCGAGTTTCGACCGTATTTCGATAAGTCAAAGTTTGGGTTATATATATATTAAAAGTGATATTTTCTTCGTAATATTAATGTATTTAGTCCTAATTGATATATATATATATATATGGATGCAGCTTGGGAGAAATAGCGGAAATATCGACCGAGCTACGCCAGTTAGTTGGGGAAATCGTAAGCGAAGGTATGTAAAGCTATTCTTCGCAAGATAGTAATCCAATATAGCAAATAGCGTGAACTATAGAAGAAAGAACCTAGAAGTCGAGAATTGAGTTCGCATGAATCCAAAGAAGCATGTTTTATAATATAAATGATATATTCGTAATAAAAGTTAGTAAAGTAACACGATACGATAATGTCTCGTACATGCATAGCCCAAGATGAGAATCCGCTAATGCGTAAAAGAGCTCGAAGAAGAAATCAAAGATACGTATAGTATTTCAATCGAACATCCTTGCTATATGTGATATTGTTTGTTGAGAGTTGGTTGTGCTTTTAGGGCACCCTTCGAGTCCCCTTCGCTCCCCCGGGGTTAATAGCTGTGTCGACTCGCCCGCCAGAGGGTGAGGATCGTCACTCCAAGAAGTGGCATGCCATCCAACAAGTAGAGGGACGAAGATGGGATGTAGAATTCCCATAACAGCCGATCAACATAGCATTATAGCTTACCTCGTTGAGAGCTTGCTCTGCGGCGATTGGCGATACGTATAGAGACATGCATTATAGTTTACACATGGTAGAGTCCTCTGGACTGCATACAATTATAGTCAGAGGCCATAGCCCTCGAGCCGTAGACCCAAGGGGCCGGCAGGGGTGCTCGTAGTTAGTAGATGAATGGAGTGATTTACTTTTGGATGGTTTTGACTCGGGTATGGGTATATAGATCGTGTGTTGGTTGGAACCTTCGCCTTATGGGGCCGGTATAGGTCCTCGTTTATATATATATATATATATATATATATACTTGATATCTAATAGTTGATAGGACAAGTGGGTCGCCATGACGATGTATGCTCCTACCTTACTTTCGAAGACAGATAAGCTTGTTTCGCATTCCACGTCTGCATGCTTCTCTGCATACTTCCTACTCGTGCAGAATTTTTAGTTATGTTGCTTATATTCAATATGTTTAGTTTTCTTTGCATACCGGTACTGGGCACCGACGCCGTTTGGGCGCTCGCATTACTTGGGCCCGGCAAGTACCTATAGACGAGGAGCCGATCCCTCGTGATCCTAGCCGCAGTCATCGCCCTGTCCTCCGAAGCTTGATATTCATAGGTTTATATCATGTTTCTTTTGTTGTATAGCACGGGTAGGCCGGGGCCCCGTCCCGACCATCTTATCGCATTCTTCTAGGCTTCTGCGATTGTGTATATATCTCCTATGTGGTTAGCTGTGCCGTCATGTAAATGTGCGTATGTTTAGCTGTTTATGATGGCTGTGGGCCCTATCCAGTTAGTAGTGGTGACCTCAGCTTGGCCACGTAGCCGTTTAGCATTTTTACATTAATTTAGAAATAACTAGTCGCATGGTGGCCTGTCGGCCCGCATAGGTTCCTTATGTTGATGAGATTATGGTTAGCCGTTGTTGTACAGTGGCTAGTAGGCCTAGCCGGCCCGGGGCTGTATTTACGTTCTCGCTTATATAGCCCAAGTGATTCCATAAATCGTAGTTAGAGTCGCCCAGCACTAGAAGTGCTTAGGCTTAGCAATCTGTTAGCTTCGTATCCTAGTAGGGCACCGGTGCCACTATACCCCCAAGGTGGGCCGTGACAAACTTGGTATCAAAGAAGGTCGGTCCTGGGTGAGTCTCAAGTCATGCTATGTAGAGTCTTGTTTATGGATGTGTTGTCCACCACATACTATAGGCAGGAGGTCACAAGGCATAATAGATGGTTACTCTTCTTCATATTCACGTGCCAGAACAAGATAATATAGGCTATATTCCAAAACTTACCATACTCTTGAATACGTATACAAGTCGACTGCTAAATAGATATCCTATCCCAGCAAGTAAAATTAGATATAGCAACAGGAGAGGGCACCAAGTTACAAGGTAAATTACAAGCAGTAGGAGGAGGTATCGTGACCTCCCAAAGGTGAACCTTTATCGGTACCATCCTGAGTATATGTCGACATAACTTCTGAATAGGAAGTCATAAGCATAATGTATAAAATGAGTTGATTTATTTGTTAGATATATTAGATCTGATTTTGTAATAATAGACAATATTAGATTATCCGATAAGTGTGAGAAAGAGTAGGGAAATGTAGATTCCCACCTCCATCCTTTCGCATGGCATGGGCCCATGTTTCCATTTCAGTAAGAAAAGACTATTCTTACCTCTTAGTTTCGATTCCAAAGATAGAAAAGGGAATAAGGATTGAGGCGATGTTTCCCAAAGTAAGCAAGAAGTGAAGATGAATTGGGTGATTCCAGAAGGTGTTAGAAAGAGTAAGGAGAGCCCTATGATTACGTAAGTTGCTCACACACTTCGGCAATAAGTCAAAAGAGCGATCAAGACTACTAGCTACTGAAGTGGGTGTAAAAGACCTGCTCGGTGATGAACTCCGTAATAATTAAGTTCGAGTAAAACAAAAAAGCCGAGTCCGCCATAACATAGCTAACAATGTAAGTGTGATATACTGCAGGATAATAGTTATAATTTCGCTTATGATATCGAAAGGTAGGAGGTCAGTGAATCGATGGGTCCGATGACAAGCCGAAGAAGTATAAGCCGAGTCTGACCAGTAATCTTATTAACAATGTAAGGTTTACCGAACCCTGTGCCAACTTAAGCAAGATAAGGAAGAAGCCAGAATACTTGCATTTTTTGAGGGGAAATTAGAATCACCTGCATTGATGTAGCATCGTGTATCAAGACTAAGCTCCGAATCGAGCTAGCTAAGAGAAAATAAGATTGTAGTTTAGAATGTTGCAAATATGTCCAGTTTGGCGAAGAGGTAAGAGGGTGCCAACCTATAGACTCTAATCCAAGACGGGCTCGAGAACAAGCCCAATGCATGCTCACTTCGACCCTTAATATAATACCAAGTAAGTCCATAAGGTTCTGATGTTGACTTCACATTGTAAGAGTGGCGAAATTTGAAATAGAAGATCATAGCTAAAGTTCATGTGTGTGTTGCTTTCAGAATGGGATGAAAATCAATGAAATGGTATGAGAGGACAGGAGATATTATTAAACTGGGAGAAGCAATATATCATGTGCAAGAGTGAAATTTAGTAAAGCATGTCAGAGATTACGTATTACTACAAAAATCCAATATGTATGGTACATACTTGTTGATATGTTTATATAAACATGCCAGATATGCTGTGAGTAGCTGCCAATAGTTACAAGCCACACGGGTAGATCGTATCAGCAGACCCTCACCAAGAAGGGGAAGGTGTTGTGGATTCACGCATGAAGCCATAGAAACTTTCTCAATTCCCGCTTATTGAGTTAATGGACTTACATTCTTGTTGCCAGATCTAGACTTCAGAAGCTTATAAGAATTAGTAACCTAAATCATGTAGTTGATGATATGGGCATAGTTAGACGGTCTAACACCGATGGCGCCGTATTAAGGTGGAAGCATCCCTAAAGACTCGCACATTATCGCATGTTCCAGAACTGTGAAAGAGACCAATAGGCATACTCAGAGGTTAGCAATGCCGAATTTTTCAAGATGTTAAGTGGTCGTACATCATTTTCCCAGCCATGTAGGTGAGAGTCGGCCCGAGTCTACCTAGCAGTTATTATGTGGAACACCCCATAAGTCAGCCAACCAGCCCCAATTGACAAACCCGTGGGTACCCCAAGAAAGGGTCCACATTGGTAGTCAGTGACGGATTAGTACTTTAGCCGGTTCTCGTAAGACATTCAGATACAACTCCCTACCTGGCGCGCCTTGCGTAATTGCTCATAAGACCGAGAATTTCCTGCAGTAGCATTATAAATCTGGAAGGGTACAAACAAGGCATAAGGAATTGGTAGTACTGATAGCGTAAAGTGTTTACTAAGATAAGGAAATCGGTAAGTACCTCGTGAAGATTCAGACTAATCGCTTGAGAGTAAGTCCGACTAAGCCTAAATACTCTATAATTATTCAATTAGAAGAACAAAGCGTTTAGCTGTCAACAACTACGTAGTTATGCATATACGTATGTCCGAGTAGGACATTTAGAGCATCGTTAGACTATCGCAGCATTTGGGTCATTCAACCCACTTATTCAGCTATTCAAGGTTATTCACCTGCATTATTAGAGATCATGATCATTAATGTGTCCTCTCGATCGACACGGCATATGGTGTGCGTATCAGCCGTTCAAAGTTATCCCAGCAACAAGTAGCCTTAGCACGCGGCCCGAAGGCCAGATAAGCTCTAGCTATACCGGTAGATAACCTGGCCTGCTTCCGAAGATAATCCAAAAGATGACCGCTAATTATATGCAATGTTTTCTAAATGTGAATATTCTCAGATAGTAAAGTTAAAGGGTCAATGTAGTAACAAATGCCCCTAGCCATAAATCTATGAGTTGGCATACTTGTAGCCCAACAAGTGGGAATTGGCTCAGAAATACACCACCAGCCGCCTTAGCCGTCGTAGTGTACAGACAATGTGAGCGGTAATTTAGAACACCGCGTGTCGTCATTAGTTGGGAGGTAAAAGAACGGCAATATGAAGATCCTGACCTGGTCCAAATTTAAGGACGTAATTCAGCAGGGAAAGCACCGTACTTGTGTAATCGAGGATGAAGTGTTGTGATGTGAGGGCCGCCTTTGTGTTCCGTATATTTCCCTGTGGCTTTGCTAGCGGCATTATGAGTGAGGTACACAGCTCCTTCTATTCTCTCCACCCAGCTCATGAAATGTATCACGATATCAAGGAGATCTACCGGTGGCTGTGTATGAAAAGGGAAATAGCAGACTTCGTAGCCCAAAGGTCCTAACTCGCCAAGTAAAAGCGAACACCGAAACTGAAGGATTGACTCAGACATAGCAAGGCTCTCGTAAGTGGGAAGCAAGAACATGGACTTTGTAAGGATTACCCGCATCGCATAAACATGATTCCATTTAGTAATTGTTGATAGACTGACGAAATCAGCCCTCCATTTCCTTCCAATAAAAGCCACTTTCTCTCGTCGAAGATTACGCCTCGAATTGTATATCGTAGAAATAGTTAGATTACACGGTGTTCCAAGATTCATTATCTTTTGACAGAGGAGTATAATTTATAGCTATATTTTGGTAGTCATTTCGTAGAGGTTTGGGAACGCCAGACACTGAGCAGATTCCACCTCGTATAAATGGACAAAGCGGAATGCACTATTCGTGACAGCCGAGATATGCTACGGGCATGTGTGCTAGACTTTGGAGGTAGCTGGGACAGCATTTACCGCTAATTGAGTTTGCTTATAATAATAGTTATCACTAAATTTATCCGCATGGTGCCCTTGAGGCATTGTATGGGCGAAATGTAGATCGTCAAACACGATTTGAAGTAGGGAGAGTCGTCACTGACAATGTATATTATTCATCGGGGCCGAGGAGAAGCGGAAGTTTATTAGAGAACGCCTACTCACTACAGCCGCTAGAAATCGTATGCTGATGTGCGGCGCGTAGACTCCGGAATTTGGATGTGAATGACAGGTATTTCGAAAGTATCTCCAACGAAAGGGGTGATGAGATCTTTCGGCAAGAGAGGTAAGCTCACCCGAGATCTTCGTTGGGCCTTATCACATTCGTTGAAGAATAGGCCAAGTGGCATATGAGTTGAACTTGCCTCCACTAAAATCCGTTCATCTAGTTTTCTACGGATCTATAAGAAAGGCTAGAGACGCTCCCGTAGTTGTCCCATCACCTGTGCTACGGAAGAGCTAGCCTATGAAGAGGTTCCAGCAGCCATACTAGACAGCAGCATTCGTAGATTGAGAACTAAAGATATTGCTTCTAAGCCAAAGTATTATGGCGTAATAGGAACCTGAGAGGAGATGACTTGGGAAGCAGAGAAGATATGAAAGTTAGATATCCTCATCCGCTCTGCATTTAATCTAAAGGCATTTGTATTGTTATCTTATGAATTGCCTTATATTATGTAAATAAATTAAATAGCTAGCTTATGTAATGAATACTAGTGTTGTGTGGAGTACATGTATTGGACTTTTCAGCGTTTCAGGATTTTTGAGATAGTACATATTACAGGAGACTCTCGCCGAAATTTTTCTAAACTAAGTCAAACAAGTTGAAATTTTTGCAAGTAGGAGCTTGCCAGAGATGCATGTTCTTAAGGGGGGAGGATGTTACACCTTGCAAATTCTTGACATGGTGATGGCCTATTCGCATGTTGGTTAAGAATTTTAGAATGCCATACGTGGGCGAGAAAAGGACCCGAGGAGACCGACAAGCGCTGTTGGTGCGCGCAAGGCAAATGCGGGCTTATATAAATCGTGATTCGACGAATGCACTAATAAATCGTATTCGATTTAATGCGACTTAAAGGTCCTAAGAATAAAAGGCCTCCCAATTTTGGTTTTTAATCATTTACTCCCTTTAAATTTCCAGAAACGAACAGAAAACAGAGGAAACGAGGAGATTCAACAAAATTTCATCCGTTTACACTATTAAACGCGGTTCAAACTCGAATTAATCATTGGTAGTGAAGTATTAAGTCAGCGGGAGCATCTCCCTCATGGAGTTAGTTTCCTCGTGTAATCTTAATAAAAGAATCGTCGTCCTACTGAGCTAAGGTAAGTAGAATTGCTCCAAATTAGTGTCAATATACTCCTAGAACTAAAGTAAGCATTTCTCCTTCCGGACTTCGACAAATAGCGAGTTTTCAACGTATTTCGATAAGTCAAAGTTTGTGTTATATATATATATATATTAAAGTGATATTTTCTTTCGTAATATTAATGTATTTAGTCCTAATTGATATATATATATATGGATGCAATTGGGAGAAATAGTGGAAATACTAACTCCAGCTACGCCCAGTTAGTTGGGAAATCGTGTGAAGGTATGTAAAGCTAGTTCCTTCAAAGAAGTTAGTAATCCAAAGATAGCAAATAGCGTGAACTATAGAAGAAAGAACCTAGAAGTCAAGAATTAAGTCCAAGATGAATCCAGCAAGCATGTTTGCAATATTATGATATATCTGCAATAAAAGTTAGTAAAGCAATATCGTATACCAAATAATATCTCGACATGTGATAGCCGCAGAGAATCCGGGCCACGTGCAGGTGTTTCAAAGAATAAAAATCAGCATACAGATAGTATTTTCAATCGAACATGCTTGCTATATGTGAATATTGATTGTTGAGACCTGCTTGTGCTATGAGGGCACCCTTAGAGCGTCCTTGCTGCCCCTAGGTTAATGTGATGTGTCGACCGCCCGCGCAGGGTGAGGATTTGTCACCCAAGGAGGGCATGCCATCCGCAGTAGGGACGAAGATGGGATGCATCTGGTAATGTGCCGATCAGCATAGCATTATAATCTTACCCTGTCGAGAGCTTGCGCTAGGGGGGCGACATTACGATACGCATTATAGTTTACGCTTACAGAGTCCTCCCACTGCATACGCTATGTCGAGGCCATAGCCCGAGCCGGCACCCAAGGGGACCGTAGAGGTGCTCGTAGTTAGTGGATGAGTGGGAGGATTTACTTTTGGATGGTTTTGACCTGGGTAGGGGCATATATAGACTGTGTGTTGGTTGGCACCTTCCGGCTATGGGGATGGTATAGGTCCTTGTTTGTTATATATATATATATACTTGATATCTATTAGTTGATAGATTGTGGGTCGCCATGACGCATGTGTATGCTCCTACCTTACTTTCAGTCAATAAGCTTGTTTCAGATTCCATCAGTCAAACAGTTTCAGATACTTCCAATTGTTCAGAATTTCTAGTTATGTTGCTTATATTCAAGCTATATTTAGTTTGCTTGCATACTCGTACTAGTGGTACTGACGCCCATTTGGGGCGCCAGACATTGCCTATAGGTACCTATAGATGAGGAGCCGATCCCTCGTGATCCTAGCCAGCGCAGAGTCATCAGCTCCTGTCCTCCAAAGCTTGATATTCATAGGTTTATATCATGTTTTATTTGTTGTATAGTATGGGGTAGGTCGGGGCCCCGTCCCACCATCTTATCAAGATTCTGTGAGGCTTGCATTGTGTATATATCTCCCTGTGGTTAGTGGTGTCATTGGTGTGGGGCCAGGCGTATGTTTAGTTGTTTATGTTGGCCGTGTGGGGCCCTATCCAGTTAGTAGTGGTGACCTTCTCTCGGTCACGTAGCCGTTTAGCATTTGTTACTAATTTAGAAATAACTAGTCCGCATGGTGGCCTTGTCGGCTCAGCATAGGTTCCCTTATGCTGATGAGATTCTGGTTAGCTGTTGTTGTTGTACAGTGGCTATAGGCCTAGCTGCCGAGGGCTGTATTTACAAACGTTATATAGCCCGTTTATTCAGAATTAGAGTTAGAGCCAGCCGTGCACTAGAAGTTCTTAGGCTTAGAAGTCCAAAGAATCTTGCATCCTAGTAGGGCACCAGGTGCCAGTCATACTCTCTGCAAGGTGGGTATGACATTCACCCTTTTCATAATCTCAGCACAAAAACATAGATCCACTCCATTTATAACACATTCAAGATTTCAATAAGGAACTGAAGTGAAGACATTCTGCGAATCGTGTACTTATACTAAATTTAAGGGAAATGTTACCGAATTGAAGAACACTTGCACACTCTGTTAATCTTCAAAAATAAAAATAGCTCAATTTCAATGGCACCTTCACATTAGTGAGTATATTGTAGATAGTATGAAAATAATTTTGATGGTGAATATGGATGGGTATTTATAAGTGGAAAGGGAAGGAGATAGGTTAAGGGGACGGTGGGGAGTTTAATGTGGGTGTGCTGGTGGGAAGTTGGAAGGTGAAAAGGTGGGAAAGTGGATGAGAGGAAAATGAAAAAAAATGTAAGGAATAGGGAATGTTGGGTAATGTAGAGACAAGAATGGAAAGAAAATGTTGGAAAGATGGAAGCTATGGGAATATTTGGCAATTAGAGGGCTGGTAGGCATTTGGGATTGTGTGGGCCCATCTATTTCGATTCTCCCCTTTTTTTTACTCAGTACGAACTCCCGACCGACGTTATAATCGGTGGTTCACACAGGCTTCATTTCAACTTGTATTATGCCTGATCTCGGTTCCATTCGACAATGCACCGGCGGTCACGAATTGTATTTGTGGTCCACCTAGCCATCCGCCGAATTCTATGAGTTGGCTTCAGGTTTTCTACTATAGGCCGATGATACACGGCAACCTACGAATCAGGTTCGCGGCTTGCCGCCTCTAGCCGGTTCGTCAATTCAAACCAGCTTTCTCGCTTGAGCTCCTCGTCCTCGGCGATCCATGCTTCTGACCGGTGGTTCGCCGGTCTCTTGTCGATTCTTTCTTCATGTTTTCTTCTTACTTGCTTATCATTTCCTCGGCCCACACAAATAAAAACAACAAAAACTTCAATAATTCAATAAACACTTGGGTTGCTTCCCAAGAAGTGCATAATTTAACATCATGTACGACGTAGTTCAATTCTTCATTTCCTACTATGTCATCATCCGCTTCGCCTCCCTCAACTTCAATCCCTTATCCTCATCATCATTTTTCAATACTCCAATCACCTTTGCATTCGTGGAGTTCCAATCGATTGCATACTAGCTGGGGTGACTTCCTCACTCACTCAACCCAAAAATTTTAACTCCAAGCTCCATATCTACCACCGCTTCCTCCCGGTAGCCACCAAAGGCTTCCAAAATAATGGGAACTTCTAAGCATCCATGTCACAATCCAAAATAACAAAATCATCCAACAAATTAACTTGTTCACTTACACCAAAGACATCTTCTAGAAACCCCACAAAATCTTTGATTGACCTGTCTACCACTAGTAGTTCCATCGATGTCTGTTTCATGCTTCCGAGGCCTAATTCTTTAAAAAATATGAGGGACATCAGATTTATACTTGAACCGATATCACATAGAGCTTTCTTAAACACACAAATCGTAAAGCTCGTGTGGTCTTTCCTTTTTGGAGCAAGGTTGCTCATCATTACCGCACCATAATGGTGTGCATTTTCTCTTCATTTACAAAGATCAACCACCTTCTTCTTTTTCAAAAAATCCTTCATAAACCTTGTAAATAATTACACAAATTTCTTTAGTGAACTCAAAGTAAAAGGATCGTCTAAGTTGTTGACAATAGTGTGAAATACTAGAGGTGCGGGGTAGATGAAATAACTAAATCTATAGGCCAAGTCATCTTCATAAGTTCAATAAGTGTAAAATAATCTCGAGAAACAGGTATCCTCATCTTCCCAGCCTATTGACGACCCCTAGCTAGAGTTTTGTCAAACTCTAGTTGTGATTGAGTGCAATCTGACACTGACTTGGATTAGCAACTTCACTATTCCTAGCTATTAGCCGCTAATTAGAAGGAGAAAGTACTTCAACTACTAGCTTAATTTTTACAATCTCTTTATCCATACTCACTACTAGATTCCCTCCCAATACTGAATTATTCTCTCCCGAGCAATAATCAAGAAAGTATAGGTAGCCCCATATCATCATCAATGGATTCATCACAGATTGAAGGGAATCCAACGCATTGACACTTAATTGAACATCATGAAGTTAACTCTATAAATATCCATTCCAATTAAGTATTCATCATCACACACCCTAGTTAATGAGTTTAGGGACTCATAGTTAAGAATTAAAACACAATCATCAATAGCACGTTGAATTTAATAAGAAGAGTAGATAAATCAAAAACACAATTATCCTTCACTACACCAAGCTAATAACAATAAAGAGAAGAAAATAGAGCAGAGTATCTTCTACAAATTTCAATCAAAATCCCTTTATCAGCTAAGAGATTGTCTTCAGCTAAAAGAGGAAATAATGATGTGATGTGTACTTTGCTTTTCTCTCTAACTCTCAATCTTCTTCCTCTCTCTTTTTCTCTCCCTTTTGGCAGAGTACTTCTCTTTCTATTTATACCCTGAAAAGTAGGGTACTTTTCCTTCCTTTCTCAGCAATGGACGGTTATACCCTTAAAAGCATAGTTTTGAAATCAACGAAGGTACCGGCAGTTCATCGATGAAATCCATTAACTGCCGGATACTTTCTCTTCTTCTGCATTTATTTCCAGTGAACTTCGGTGGTTCACCCGGCATTTTGACGATGCTAATCCGTGAACCGCCAGATCTTCAATGCCAATTCCAGAATTTTCTGAGTGTCATTCGGCGACTGCACCGGCGTCTCGCCACTGGTGATTCATGAACCGCCGGTAGCATTTCTCTCTTGAGGCAGTGACTTTCAGCTTTTAACTGGTGTTTCACCGGTTAACACCTGCAATTCGCCGCTTATACTCATTTTCTCCTTTTTACTCCGTTTTTGCTCTTTTAATCAAACTTAGGCATCTGCACACAACAAAATCAAAAAGGGCATAAAATCCACATAATCAACTTGGGAACTAGAAAAAAACTCAAGTTTTAAAGTCTAATGAGTTGGTGAATTACCAACATCACCATGAACTTCATGAATGATTTTACAGTTACTTTACGAGCCCTTCTGTGCATGTTTTTGGGAGCAGTATCTTGCACCGAGTAGCCCGGTGCTCAAACAGCTACATTGGTGTCCCAAAACTACGTGAAACCGTAGGTTTATATATATCCAAATGTTAATGGATCCCCATTTCGTGATATTACATATTGCACATTCCTTTCCTGGCCAGCTCGGGTTGGCTCTGCCCACTTGGGTGAGATAGTTGGGGCATTATGTAAGGCTCTATCATGATGGTGTCGATTATGAAGAGTCCTCCCGTTGTTCCTCATGATTTATGCATGGCTATGTTTATGTTACTTTGGCTCAAGTCATGTTTAATAAAGCTTTTCTCCTATGATTATGATTATGATTGATTTATGAATGTTTTGAAAACCTTGAGCCCTATGTTTACATTATGAAATTTACTTTATGATCATGTTTTCCTACTCTTATGAACTCTTATGTATTTTAACTGTCCATTTTTATTTACCTTGCACACTCAGTACATTCTAATTACTGGCCGCATACTCTATATTGTATCATTTCATAATACAGGTTTGAGGGATCAGTCTCAATCGCATCATCAACCCCTGTTTCCCTCTCAAACCTATCCAGCCGATGTTGGTGAGTCCTCCTCTTTCGAGGACATTCAGACATCTATTGTTTGCTAGTTATTTCAGTTTAAAACTTTGTCGAGCTAGTTGGGAGTGTTGTCCCATCAGCTCACCAGTCATGTTAGAGGCATTTCAGACATTATTTAGAAATCCTCTTGTTGTTGTTGATTCAATATTAGCTTGATATGTGTATTTATTCATACTTCCTCTTTATGATGTTGAGTTTAGATGTTATTTTCATGCCATGGGTCTACTTGGAGCCTCTCGAGGTTTTTTGTCTCGTGTCTTGATCCGTGTCTATGTTTGGGTCATGAAAAACTTGGTATTAGAGAATTAGGTTTTGAAGAGTCCTAGGGTGTCGAAAAGTCACGTTAAGTAGAGTCTTTCTTTTGGGTGTGAATCGCACCACACTAATGACGAAGAGGCTACAAAACATTTAGGAAATGTTCGCTTCTTTCATGCTCTATGTCATGCGATGAAATGTCTCTCTATCCTTCTAACTCATGCTATACACATTTGCAGAATCATGCCTCCTCACCGAGTTAGCGGAAGAAGAAACATAAATGGAAATGTCCATGAGAATGGCAAAGGAGATGGGCACCAGCAGGCCCTACCAACCCATGAGGATTATGTACCCCAGAAGGTAGCCCATGCAGAGTTCAGGGCGGCCATAAAAATGCTATCCCAGGCCTTGACCGACCAGGTCAATCAACAGGCGGTAGTGCAAGTCCCTCAGAACGGTAATGCAACGGCAGCAAGAGTTCGAGATTTTCTGAGGATGAACGCTCTGAAGTTTCTTGGGTCAAAGGTGGATGAGGATCCACACGAGTTCATTGATGAGGTTCTGAAGATCACCCAGATCATGGGGGTGACTGGAGAGGAGTGCGCCGATCTAACCTCGTATCAGTTGAAAGGGGTTACGCACATCTGGTTCAAGCAATGGAAGGATAGCAGGGCAGTTGGAGCAGGCCCTATTTGTTGGGCCACATTTTTGGATCCTTTCTTCCCTCGGGAGATGAGGGAGATTAAAGTAGCAAAGTTTGTGAACCTAAAGTAGGGTAACATGAAAGCCCAGGAGTATGCATTGGAGTTCACTCATTTGTCTAAGTATGCACCAGACCTAGTGGTTGATCAGAGAGCTCAGGCGAGCAGGTTTGTACATGGAGTGGCGGACTACCTGGACAAGGATTGTAAGATCGCCATGCTTTATCAGGATATTGATTTTCCCCAAATAACATTTCATGCCCAGTAGATGGAGGCAGTGCATTTGAGGGAGAGAGGGGCCAAGAGGGCTAGGATAGACAGTTATAGGTTCTCTCATCAATGATCGGGAGGCAGACATTGCCAGCAACCTCATCATAGGTCATTAGCTCAATCGCCATCATCGGCCAGTGCCCCGTCAAGACCACGAGGTGATTATAGGAGCAGGGCCTCAAGTTTGAGGGACCATAGGAGCATGCAGACAGAGCGCACCTTTCTAGCCTGCGAAAAGTGTGGAAAGAGTCATACAAGAGAGTGCTTGATGGGATCTGATATCTATTTTGGGTGCGGTAGATCCGTTCACATGCGTTGGGAGTGTCCCTTGTCTAGACAGGGTAATGGTAGAGGTCGTGCTCAAGCTACCAGATCAGAAGCAGCACCATCACGCCCAGCCCAACAGGGTGCATCCACTAGTGTAGGTAACGGCCAGAGCCAAAACAAGTTTTATTCCCTTGCATCCCGCCAGGAGTAGGAGACTTCATCAAATGTGGTTACCAGTATGTTATGAGTATTCCAACTTGATGTATATGCATTGTTAGATTCGGGGGCTACTTTATCTTTTGTGACACCCTATGTTGCTAGTAGTTTCAGAGTCAGTCCCGAGATTTTATCAGAACCTTTCTCAAAGTCTACTCCAGTCAGTGATTCAGTTATAGCTCGACATGTATATAGAAACGGCCCTGTCATAGTCCTTCAGAAAGTCACCTCTGGAGACTTAGTAGAGCTATCCATGACCGATTTTGATATTATATTTGGCACGGATTGGTTACATGCATATTATTCCTCAGTCAATTGTAGAACCCATGTAGTAGAGTTCCGATTTCTGGGTGAGCCAGTTCTGGAGTGGAAAGGTAGTTCAATTGTGGCTATAGGTCGTTTCATTTCCTATGTTAAGGCCAGAAAGATAATTTCTAAAGGTTATGTGTATCATATAGTAAGGGTTAAGGATGCTACGTCCAAAACCCCAACTATCCAGTCAGTTCCTATCATGTGTTAGTATCTAGAGGTATTCCTAGATGATTTACTAGGAATCCCTCTTGAGCAGGAGATCGATTTTGGTGTTGACCTTCTTCCTGATACGCCTATATGTATTCCTCCGTACAGAATGGCTCCAACTGAGCTACAGGAGTTGAAGGAGCAGTTGAAGGATATATTAGACTAGGGTTTCATCAAACCTAGCAAATCCCCATAGGGTGCGCCTGTTTTCTTTGTCTGCAAGAAGGATGGCTCTCTTCTTATATGCATTGATTATTGGCAATTAAACAAAGTTACCATCAAGAACAGGTAACCTCTCCATAGGATTTATGATTTGTTTGACCAACTTTAGGGTGCCAAGTGCTTTTTGAAGATAGACCTCAGATCCGAATATCATTAGCTCAGGGACTGGGAGAGTGACATTCTTAAGACAGCCTTCAAGATTTGGTATGGTCACTATGAGTTTGTGGTTATGTATTTTGGACTAACAAATGCTCCTGTAGCTTTTATGGATTTGATGAACAGGGTGTTAGAGCCATATTTGGATATGTTCGTGATTGTATTCATACATGATATTCTCATATACTCATAGAGCGAGAAGGAGCATGCCGCTTATTTGAGGGTGGTGCTACAGACTCTTAAGGATCGCCAGTTGTATGCTAAGTTCAACAAATATGAGTTCTGGTCAAACTCAGTGGCATTTTTTGGTTATGTGGTGTCAAGTGAGGGTGTATAAGTGGGCTCTCAAATGATACAAGCGGTAAAGAATTGGCCTAGACCGGTGAATCATTCAGATATCAGGAGTTTCTTAGGTTTAGATAGTTATTATCAAAGGTTTGTTGAAGGGTTTTCATCTATTATAGCACCGTTGACTAAATTGACTCAAAAAAAGGTAAAGTTCCAATGGTCAGAGGCTTGTGAGAAGAGGAGTTAAGGACTCGACTCACCTCAGCACCAGTGTTGATACTACTTGAGGGTACCGATGGGTTTGTGGTATATTGTGACGCTTCGAGGATCGTCCTTGGTTTTGTATTGATGCAGCACAATAAGGTTATAGCATATGCTTCCAAGAAGCTAAAGGTCCATGAAAAGAACTACCCGACTCATGATCTCGAATTGGCAGAAGTAGTATTTCCCTTGAAGATTTGGAGACACTATCTGTATGGGGTTCATGTAGATGTGTTTACAGAACACAAAAGCGTACAGTACGTGTTTACCTAGAAGGATCTAAATCTATGACAAAGGAGGTGGTTGGATCTTCTTAAAGATTATGATATGTGTATTCTCTATCATCTAGGCAAGGCTAATATGGTGGCAGATGCCCTTAGCAGGCTTTCCATGGAGAGTGTATCTCATGTAGATGAGTAGAGGAAAGAGTTAGTAAAGGATGTGCACCGACTTGCACGATTAGGAGTTCGTCTGGTTGACTCGACGGATGGTGGTTTCATTATTCAGAATGGATCAGAATAATTTTTGGTGACCGATGTTAAGGTTAGGCAAGATGAGGATGATGTTTTTGTGAATTTGAAGGAATCCATTCATAATCAGAAAGTAGAGGTCTTCTCAAAAGGGGGAGATGGTATGCTTCAATAACAGTGTCATTTGTGTGTACCGGATGTTGGTGACTTAAGGGTGCGGATGTTGCATGAAGCTCATGGTTCTAGATACTCTATACATCCAGTGTCACCAAGATGTACTGTGACCTATGGGAAGCCTACTGGTGAAATGGCATTAAGAAGGACATAGCAGAGTTTGTGGCTAAGTGTCCGAATTGTCACTAGGTGAAAGTGCAGCATCAATGACCAAGAGGTGTGCTTTAGGAAATTGGTATCCCTACTTTGAAGTGGGAGGAAATCAATATGGACTTCATTACGGGGTTTCCTCGTACACACTGACAGTATGACTCTATTTGGATAATTGTGGACAGGTTGACTAAAGCAGCTCATTTCCTACCAGTCAAAACTACCGATTCAGCGAAAGATTATGCTAAGTTGTACATTCGGGAGTTAGTTCGATTGCATGGAGTGCCTTTGTCCAACATATCAGATAGAGGTACTAAATGTACCTCCCATTTTTGGAGATCATTTCAGAAGGGCCTTGGTACATTCTCGGAATGAGTCATTGTACAAGTCCTTCGTCGAACTAATGACCCGTTGGAGGTGCTCGTGGTGAGAATTTGCAGAGTAGGCTGGGAAGTAACGGGTCTCAGGACAACCCATTGATTGAATTAAGAGATCGTGGGTCAGATTCGTTGTTTGGTTCTGGATTGTTTGGAGGGAAGGTACGACTCGTGGTACGACCTATGGTAAGAAACCATGAATCATGGTAAGTACCCGTGGTTGGGGGATAGGTTGGCAGAGTTGGATGGTATGGGTCAAGATACGACCAGTGGTGAGTGACGACGGGTCGTTACTTGCACCCGTAGGAAGGAGTAGGGATTTTCTCCCAGTTGTGGTAACGCAAGAATACAATAATCCGTTTGTAGATGGTACGAATGGTACGTGGGAACTTCAGAACTAAGAGGTGAGCATTGGTTCCGACGAGAGGAAACCACGACCCGTTGGATTGGGGTACGATCCGTTGGATCAATCGTGGTCACTGGCAGTGCAGATTTTTCAAGTTTTTCATTAAGGGTATTTTCATTATTTCTAAGCCCTACGGTCCTAAACTACGTTGTTTCAAGCTCTAGATAGTGTATTTTAAGGTGAGTAAGTTCATTCTAAAAATCCCCACTCCATGCATTCAACCTAGAACCTTCCATGAAGATCAAATTTAAGGGATTTCATCAAATTCTCTGCATTTTCCTTTGGTCTTTCAAGTGGGACTGTGAATTCGGGTTTACCCAGGTATGTGAGGCTACGAATGGGAGTTCCTTTCATTCCCATGCCCTAGATTCTTCTCAATTATATGGATTTCAAATGTAAATGGATCCCCTTTTCGTGATATCACATATTGCACGTCCCTTGCCTGGCAAGCCTGGGACGGCTATGCCCACTTGAGTGAGATAGTTGGGGGATCATGTAAGGCTCTATCATGATGGAGTTGGTTATGACGAGTCCTCCCATTGTTTCTCATGATTTATACACGATTATGTTTATGTTACTTTGGCTCAAGTCATGTTTAATGAAGTTTTTCACCTATGATTATGATTATGACATATTTATGAATGTTTTGAAAACCTTGAGCCATAAGTTTACATTATGAAATTTACTTTATGATCATGTTGTCCTACTCTTATGAACGCTTATATATTTTAACCGTCCGTTTTTACTTACCTTGCATACTCCGTACATTCCAAGTACTGATCGTATACTCTATACCGTATCATTTTATAATACAGGTCCGAGGGATCAGTCTCAGTCGCATCATTATCCCCTGCTTCCCTCTCAGACCTGTCCAGCCGGTGTTGGTGAGTCTTCCTCTTTCGAGGATGTTCAAACATCTATAGTTTGCTATGTTATTTCAGCTTCAGACTTTGTTGAGCTAGTAGGGAGTGTTGTTCCATCAGCTCATCAGTTATGTTAGAGGCATTTCAGACATTATGTATAAATCATCTTGTCGTTGTTGATTCAGTTTTAGCTTGATATGTGTATTTGTGGAGACTTCCACTTTATGATGTTGAGTTTAGATGTTATGTTCATGCCATTGGCCGACTTGGAGCCTCTCGGAGTTTTTTGTCCCGTGTCTCGATTCGGGTCTACGTTCGGGTCGTGTCAAGCTGAGAATCTACATATTATCTGAAAAGCCTCTAACATAACCAAAGAGATGATGGGACAACATCCCTAACAAGATCACTAAAAATCTAAAAATTGAAAGTAACACAAGTCATCAAACTGAAGGTCCTTGAATGATGAGGACTCACCAACAAGAGAACTGGGCTAAGTTCTGGAGTTTGACTAACAGCGAGACTGGGTCTGAACATATGAACCTGTACCATGAAATGATACAACATAGAGTATGCGGTCAGTACTTGGAATGTACAAAGTATGTAAGGTAAGTGAAACAAGCTGAGTAAGTATAACCGAAATCATGCACATAAATATAAATAGGAAAATCATAAGAGTAGGGATTGCATGCTAATATATGAAAACATGTATAATCATAACTGAATCTCATATCTAAAACGAATGACCCAAAGATGCAAATAAAATCATATGGCTTGCTATAACTAAAACTATTAATAAAATCTTATAACCTAATCATTGGGCCGAACATGTTGAAAACATAATATCATAAGTCATAAACATGCATAACTATAATCATGAGGAATAATGGGAGAACTTGTCTTAACCGACACCATCATGATAGAGCTTACATGATACCCCAACTATCTCGCTCAAGTGGGCAGAGCCATCCCAAACTTTCCAAGGAAAGGATCAATACTTTGCGTGATATCACTAGTAAGGACCACGTAGGGTTAACCATAAATATATACCTACAGTGGCATGTAGTTCTGAGACCTCGGAGTTACCTGAACGCTGGGCCTACTCGGTGCTAGATACTACTCCCAAAAACATGCACATGAGGGCTTATATAATTATTGTGAAATCATACATGAAGTTCATGGTCTAGTTAAATCATAACATACTTGATCATACTTGAAATACATGATTAGCCATGAAATAAAGTCTCGTGGGTTGGCCAAAGTTATAAACTCATAAATCATGAAGAACATACATGCTTCAAAAAATCACCATACTTGAAATTCATAAATTCATGAAGAGTACTTTTAGGAAACCATATCATAAATCATAATTTAGAGCTTGGAGAATCGAAATCATAATAGAACCATAAACTTGACTTTTCATGAAACTTGCATAATTGGGAATAATTTTTCTAAAAACATGAAACCATGAATTTTTAATCAAAAAAGGTATAAAATATGCCCATAAATCTTAAAACATTCTTTGAAACATAAATAAAATTGACCCATAAATAAATCATAGAGAATTTCATAAAATTAGGATAAAACCCCATAATATCAAGAACTTGATCTAAAATATAAATTCATGAAATTGAGGAGAATTTTGAGCATGAGAATGAATGGAACTCTCATTCATCGCTATATATACCTAGGTAAATTGAATCTACAGTTGTCTATGAAAGCCCAAGAGATTTTGAGAAGAAATTAGAGAGTTTAAGCTTGATCTTCAAGGAGAATTCCTAATCTTGCATGCATAGGAGGGAAATGACTTAGAATAGGTTTAACCCCATAAAATCCTCTTTTTAGAGATTAAAATGGTGTTGTTTAGGGATTTGGAGCTTAAGATTTATGGAAATACTCTTAATGAATTCGCAAGAGAAACTGAATTGTCTGTTTCTATGACCCATACCACGAGTCGTACAATCTTCCTACGACTAGTGGTTAGTTCCCATAACCAACCATTCAAATTTTACCAACTCTAAGAAGATTTCCATGACTCATACCACGATCAATAACTCCATCATATGAGTCGTACCATCACCGTATGATCAATCATTTGATAACCCCAAGGACATACGACGACTCCTAACCACGGGTCGTACCCACATGCTAAGACTCGTTTTGGGGACTCATGGTTAGGAAGCAAAAATCTCTGATCTGAACTATGTGTCTTCCTACGACCCGTACTACCAACCTACGACTCATAGGTTGAGTCATATTGAGGCAATTTTCTAACTTTTTCTGTTGATCTCATTTCAAATCTCAAGTCTAGTCTTAGAAACTTTTGGGGTATTACATTAGTATACTTAGTATTCTACAGAAATGTCAGCTAATTATTTTGACTACAATCAGTCTTTGAGAAACTCAGTAACCTCAATAGTATCCGTTTATCAAATTGTTAATTGTTCTTTAGACCGTTACAATGCTTTCAGATAAAGAAACTCTGACGAGTCTTAGAACATAGTTTATTTCAGGTCCTTCGACTCTCAGAACACTTTCAGATAAGTAGTTTTGAGTTAAGTCTTAGGACGTCAGTTTCAAGCTATAAACATAGTTAGACACAGTTAGGACTTTTAGTGGGAATAGTACTTAGCACTGAGTGTGCGGGGGTTTAGCGCACCTAGATCCTAGAACTACATTGCCACCGTAGGTTATTAGCTCGAATGGGTCTCAGACAGTGATCACTCAGTTCAGCTACTATACCCTGGCAAGGTGTGGTGGGCCTTCTTTGAGAGGGGGTAAACATCAGACTCCATGTTTAGCTCACATTGTTACATGTTGGTTATAGTCTCTCCCACAGTACAACAACACATAGTTCAGTCCAGTTTAGTTATGATTTTAGTTCAGTTCAGTTTTCTTCAAATTTTGGTCTGTTTTTGCAGTATTTCAGTACAACTTATTATTACTCGGTATATATGTATGTTTTAGTTTCTTCTTCCATACTCATTACATTGAAAGTACTTATGCGTACTTTTATGTTATATCATTTTATGATATAGGTTCAGGTTCTCAAGTCCAGGAATGTGGTTAGTACTCCTTCGGATTCAGCACCACAATACTCTTTGGTGAGTTCTCATCTCCCAAGGACCGTGGCTTCATTTTCAGTACTAGTCATTTCAGTTTGTGTTTTAGATATTCGAGTTAGCTGGGGGTTTGTCCCAGCAACTCCTTAGTTTATTTCTAGAAGTCTTTCAAATAGTGACTATAGTGTCAGCTTGGGATTTTAGATTTTATTCAATTTTGTTCATTATTCAATATTAGTTTATTTCTATTGTTAGCTTCCGCATTTTTATGATTTTTCTCAGCAGATTAGTTTTTAGTAGAATATGCTCTACCAGGATTTTCTTGGGGTCACATGTGACTCTAAGTACCGTGTCGCATCCAGGGTGTGAACTCGAGTCGTTATAATGTTGTTAGCAATTCTTTCATTTTTATGTTACTTCAGTCTTTTTATTTTATGAGCATTTATCAAATGGGTTGATGTAGAAAATGTATGAGCCAATTCGGTACATGTTGGTTCACCCACCGGAGGAAAATAGTGTGGGTACCGATCAAGATAACTTGGGTCATGACATAACAACATGCTTAACTTTCAAGTAATACCACAATTAACATAATTTCTATAATTGAGACCTGCTCTGTTAAAATATCTTTGGTAGCTCTTGGACTTTTTAACTTTAACATATATATATGTAGTTGCAAAGTAAATACCTTCATTTTTTAACCTAGACATACATTTACTAGGAAGGCTTTTGTTATTGTAACCTGTTATAGCCACTTCTGAGTCCTAGTATGATAAACATATGAATCTCCTAATTGTATTCCTAAAATATACTGAATTTGTAACAAACATGACTCATGACTATGTGAACAACTATCAAGTCGGCTCGAGGAAAATATATCCTTATGCTAAGTTCTTGTGAATTTGAAAACATTAGCTCATCCTAGATCCTTACGCTTTTATTATTGCACTTTGTGAGTAATTCTAATATAACTCATTTTGAGTCATTTAACTTTGATCATGTGGATTTGCACTCATTGTTTATTTCAGACATTATACTCACTTTTGTAGTCTTCCAAAATAGTATTCAATAGTACTATGGCCACTTGTAGGGGTCTTGTGATACCACATCATTCAAATATAATATGGCCACTCTAAGACCTATACTATAGCCTCTCTTGGGGGCTCCATATTAATACACAACATCGATTATATTATAGCCATATTGGGGGCTTATCAAATATAGTATAGCTATAACCAGGGCTTATCAGATATAATATAGC
>JACEIK010000507.1:318848-343063 GCA_018107945.1 Datura stramonium | reverse complement strand
GAATATAATATATGTGCATTAGTAACATGTCTATAGGATTTTATCTTTTGGATTGATTCACATAATCATGAACTTGATTTGATTTATTTGCTCAACCAGGAATCATAACCCATTTTATTTGCTCTTTGTCAGCTACTGGAAATTTTTAAAGATACCACGCTTTAGGTCCTTAAATAATTGAGTTGAAGTATGTTTTATGTTCAAATTTCAAATTTAAGCACTATTACTGCAGTTTCTTTAAACAGATCTATTTGCCTTATCATAAATTATAGAAGTTAAAAAAGGTGTACAAACTCTTCTTATTATTCAACCTAGAGGTCATCCCTATAGGGTGAGGTGCTTACTTCTCTTAAATCATACTTTTAATCACTATGCGATGTTCATCTATTTCAAGTTGGCATTTCCTTTCGTTTTCTTTAATCTATCTTTATTTGCATTCATTTAGAAATCATGTTCATAGGTTTGCATTCATTTAGAAATCATGTTCATAGGTTTAAATGAAGAGGCCTATCCGAAACCCTCATATGCTCGTTGTGATAATTACTGTTTTGTTTGACGTTTTTTTACAACCATAGGATTTTAGACCCGAAAATCCAAAGTAGCTGTCCAGTGCCTCTTGGACTTTAAGATCGGGACGGGTAGGAAAATACTAGGACGCTAGTTTTCTTCACCTAGAAGCGTTATAGGATTAATAATTAACTAGGCGGGTAGTTGGGAAATGATAGTCTGTGCTCGCTGAATAATACGAGCAATTTAAAAGATTGCGAAGTATTATTTAAGTTGCATGGGGTGATCCCATTAGGTCAAACATTTCTAAATGTAGAACTATGTTTGGCCTGATTCCCTTAGGGGATACGTAGGCGCTTCACCGAGGCTCGGCCCCATAATTAAAATAAATGTTTAGTTGTTTGTTTGATTGTATATTTTAATGAATTGTTTTGTTTTTATTATTTGCTTACTTTATTTGCCACAAATTTAGTATTTATTGTGAAAAAATGAAATAAGATAAATTAACTTTTACGTTTAATTGTGTCCAAATTTCTTTCTTCTTTCTTGTATAAATTTCATTAATTATTTATTCCTTCATCATTTTAGTTTAAACACGTCTAAATTAAAATCAACTTTCGTTGCTCACTTAGCTAATTTTCCCATTTAATGAGTCTGACCGGGAACCACATTTGTGGACCTCGAAAGGTGCCTAACACCTTCCTTTCGAGGTAATTAAAGCCCTTTCCCAACTTTGGTGACTTAGAAAATAAAACTTAGCTTAGAACGGTGCCCTAACGCACCTTAATTCGTTAGGTGGCGACTCTTCAAACAAATAAATCCTTAAGAGTTGTCACATGTTGTATCCCGCTTTCCACGAGGAAAAATGGGGCGCGACAACCACGAGTCGTGGTTGCTCACCAAGACTTGTTAGGTCCCTCGAGGTGACCATTAGTAATTTCTGTACAGTGTACTTAATGAGTGTGCCCATGAGTCGTGGTCACTAACCACGACCCGTTAGGTCACCCGTGAGGACTAACGATCAATATTTCCCTGAGATTTTCTAAGGGTTGTTTAGTAATTTCCTACTCTTCTAAACTTTAAACTACGTTGTTTTAGATGTAATTACAGACCTATTAGTGGGAATGAACGACCTCTCCCCTCATTCCCCACGTACATTCTCATAAAATCATCGAAGAGTTCTCTCAAGAACTTTCAGAGTAAGGTCCAGTGTTCTTCATACATCTCCGAAATTCAAGTTTCCTCCTCAAGGGAATTCTTAGACAGGAATGTGGGAATTCAACAAGGGGATAGTTCTTCCCTTGTGTCCCCAAAAACCCTCTTATAGTTTCCCTATCAGTCTTAGCCCTGAGATTTCAAGTATGAAGAGATTACATGTCAATTTTCGTTGATTTCACATAGAATGATATTCATGCTTATTGTTGATATTATCTCTATCAGTTCTTGACCAAGTTGTTGATGTCCTGTCAAAAGTGAATTTAAGCCTTGAATTTTTGAATGAAACATATTTATGTATTAAATTCTGCCTGGTTTGTGAATGTGATTTAGGATAATTTTCTAGTATTCCTTATTGTCTAGATGTTGAGTAGTTACTTGCTTGATAAGAATGATTTTAGCCCTGGCACGAATAAGAAAACTATAATACTGTTTGTCGGATTAGATTTCCTTAATTCTTGAAATCTTTGACATATGGTAGATTCTCGTGTTGTTGGAATAAGTTTAATTCTCTGTTAGCTGCTTAGTAATTCAGTTTAGTTAGAATGTAGAATCTCCTCAGTGTTATTCATAATTTGTCAACTGATCAGTTTGACTATAGAAATCCTTGAGGTGTTTCTGCTACCTCCCAGTTATCAAAATCAGACTCAAAACATAGTTTCATTGGTCCACTAGGTGGTCATGACACTTTATATAAATAGCTCTAACTAGCCTTAGGACCCCAGACAGATTACAGTTTGTTCTTAGATGGTTATGATGCTTCTAGACAAGCAGCTCTGACCAGTCTAGAACCCAATTTAAGAATCTGGTATGATAAGACTCTAAGGGTACTATCAGTTATACATCCCTGACTAGTCTTGGACCCTAGTTTTAAGCTATCAGCTTAGTATTCAGTTCAGGTATTCCAGTGAGAGTAGGACTTAGCACCGAGGGGGCTGGGGTTCCAGGGCACCCAGGTTCCTAGAACTACGCCGCCAATGTAGGTTACAGTATTTATTGGCCTGATTGGCTCCATATTTTTGTGATCACCTAGTTCATGCCTCTATACCCTGACAAGGTATATTGGGTCCTACTGATGGGGCGTATACATCGGACTCCATATCTAGCTCACGTGGTTACATGTCGGTTATAGACTCTCCCACTAGTCAACTTAGTTTAGTCTCAAATTAGTCAGTTTAGTTTAGTTTAGATCAGTTCAGTGTTATATCCCAGACTCATTATTTCATACTTAGGGCATGTCTTTGACCATCAGACAGGGTCATCTTGGCCATCTCAGCTTACTTTAGTTTTTTCAGTTCAGTATATTAGTTGGTCATTGCATGTCATTTCAATTTAGTTGTTTATATACAGAATCATGTTTTCTCTCACTTACTCAGTACATTCTAGGTATTGACGAATACTTTTATGCTGTATCATCTTATGATACAGCTGCAGGTGCTTAGACTCAACATCGTTAGTCACTGCAAAATAAATCCTCCTCAACAGTAGAAGTGTGAGTCCTCATCTTTCGAGGGCATTATTTCATTCCTTTCAGTTAGACTGAAAGTAAGCTGGGGGCTTGTCCCAGCAACTCATCAGCTAGATGGCTTTCAGACACAGACTTGATTTCAGTCTTTCAGATCATTCCGATGTTTTACACTTTATGTTCAGTTTTAGCTGTCATAGATGTGTTTTGTTATTATTTCAAAGCTTCCGCTATACATGACTTACTCAGAATACCAATGTATGATAGACTAGGGGTTGATTTGGGGTTACCTGTGACCTTAAGCACCGTGTTTCGTCTAGGGTGTAGAATCGGCGCGTGACAAACTCAATATTAGAGGACTAGGTTTAGAGTATCCTCGGAATGTCTGAATCCGCATTGAGTAGAGTCTTTTTTATGGGTGTGAAGAGCGCCACACTTATGACAAGGAGGCTATGAGATGTTATTAGGAAAACTCTATTTTGTTTATACTCCTTATCGTGCGTTATAGTTCAATTCCAAAAACGTCATTCTAACTCGTGCTCTATTTTATTTTAATGAAATATGCCTCCACGACGTGGAAATGGAAAGAGGGCCAGAAATGACCAACGGACTACTCAACCATCCTCAGCGGCCCCACAAGATGATTCGGTGTCAACTGCTAAATTCAGGGCGGCCATTCAGTTGCTTTCCCAAATCCTCACTAATCAGGTGAACCAACAAGTAGTACTAGTTAACAACAATGGATACGCAGCTACTGCTAGGGTGCGGGACTTCACCCGTACAAACCCTCCATCTTTTCAGGGATCCAAAGTGGGGGAGGACCCCCAAGAGTTCATAGATGAGATTTAGAAGATTACCCGTATTATGGGTGTCAGCTCCTTTGAGAGTGCTGATCTAGCTTCCTACCAGCTAAAATGGGTAGCCCAGGTCTAGTACGAATAGTGGAAAGAAGGGAGGCCAGCGGGAGCAAGACTGGTGGAGTAGGAGGAGTTCCATACAACCTTCATGGAAGATTTTTCCCTCGATAGCTGAGGGAAGCAAAAGTGGCTGAGTTTATGAACTCGAGATTGGGCAATAGGACCGTAGAAGAATACGCGTTGGAGTTTATCAGGATGTCTAAGTATGCTCTAGAGATGGTAGCCGAGCCAAGGGCTCAAATGTTGAAGTTTGTGAATGGAGTTTCGAACCTGGTCCTCAAGGAGTGCAGGACAGCGATGTTGATTAGGGATATGGACCTCTCCAGTCTGATTGTCTATGCCCAGAAAATTGAGGCCAAAAAACTAAAGGATATGGAGCAAAAGAATAAACGGGAAAGAACTGGCCAGCCAGATTACGGCCATCAGAGGTCTAGTGGTAGTAGCCGCCCGCAGCAACAGCAACAGAGAACCCCAGCACCCAGCTCAGCCATCGCCCCAACCTTCTGGTCCCATCAGGATTAGAGGGGTGGAGCATCTGGATCTCAATCTCAGAGATACAGTGTCGGGAACAGATATCCAGCTTGCCCCAAGTGGGGCAGGAACCACTCAGGAGAGTGTCTTTAGGGTCGAGAGGGCTTCTTTGGTTATGGACAACTTGGTCATCGGCTTAAAGATTTCCCATCACTAGGAAAGGGGAGAGCACAATCCACCACATCATCAGCTCCAGCAGGCCGACAAGCCTAGCAAGACAGCACCTCAGGTACGGATGGCGGTCAGCGCAAAAATTATTTTTATGCATTGTCTTCTTGTCAGGATCAGGAGAGCTCACCTGACTTAGTCACGGGTACGTTATGCCTCTTTTATCTGGACGTGTATTCCCTCCTAGATCCAGGAGCCATCATTTCATTCGTGACTCCCTATGTAGCAGTCTAGTTCAGTATCAGTCCAGAAGTCCTCTCATAACCATTCTCAGTCTCCACCCATGTGGGCGATTCAATTATAACCAACCGGGTGTATAGAAACTGCCCAGTCTCAGTCATGAATAAAGTCATCCCAGCTGATCTCGTAAAGTTAGACATGGTCGATTTTGAACTTATCCTCAGCATGGATTGGTTACACTCTGGGTATGCCTCAGTTGACTGTAGAACTAGAGTTGTCAAGTTTCAGTTTCCAAATGAACCAGTGTTAGAATGGACGGGAAGTAGTTCAGCGCCTAAGAGTCAGTTTATTTCCTACCTTAAGTCCCAGAAACTCATTTCCAACGGATGTATTTATCATCTAGTTCGGGTCAAGGATTCCAACTTTTAGACCCCAACTATCCAGTTAGTTCCAGTAGTCAGCGAGTTCCCAGATGTTTTTCCTGAGGATCTTCCCGAAGTTCTCCCTGAACGGGAAATAGACTTTGAAATAGACCTTCTCCCAGATACTCAACCCATCTCCATCCCTCCTTATAGAATGGCTCTAGCTGAGCTTAAAGAGTTGAAGGTGCAACTAAAGATCTTCTTGAAAAGGGTTTTATCAGACCCAATATCTCTCCCTGGGTTGCTCCAATACTATTCGTGCATAAGAAAGATGGTACCCTTAGAATGTGCATAGATTACCTTCAGCTGAACAATGTCACAATTAATAAGAGATATCTCCTACCCAGAATTGACGGCCTGTTTTACCAACTTCAGGGGGCCAATTGTTTCTCAAAGATAGATCTCAGGTCGAGGTACCATCAGCTAAGGGTCAGAGAGTATGACATACCGAAAACAACATTCAGAACTCGGTATGGTCACTATGAGTTTGTGGTTATGTCCTTCGGGCTACCAAATTCCCCTGCAGCCGTCATGGACTTGATGAAAAGAGTCTTCAAGCAGTATCTGGATATGTTCGTCATTGTATATATTGACGACATTCTAGTATACTCCAGAAATAAGGAAGAGCATGCTAATCACCTGAGTATTGTGCTTCAGACGCTCAGAGATCGCCAGCTTTTCGCCAAGTTTAGCAAGTGTGACTTCTGGTTGAAGTCCGTGACTTTCTTGGGTCATGTGGTCTCAGGTGAGGGAATACAGGTAGATCCTCACAAGATAGCAGTAGTGAAAGATTGTCCCAGACCTACCTCTCCGACAGAAATCAGGAGCTTCCTAGGCTTAGCTGGTTATTACAGACGGTTTGTGAAGGGATTCTCCTCTATTGAATCTCCTCTAACTAAGTTAACTCAGAAGAAAGTGAAGTTCCAGTGGTTGGATGCGTGTGAGAAGAGTTTCCAATAGTTGAAGACTCGACTCACTACCACTCCAGTTTTGACCTTACCAAAGGGAACAGATGGGTTGGTTGTCTATTGTGATGCTTCCAGAGTTGGACTCGGTTTCATTCTGATGCAGAGGGGCAAGGTGATAGCCTATTCCTACAGACAACTCAAGGTTCATGAGAAGAATTATCCAACTCATGACTTGGAGTTGGCAACGGTGGTGTTTACACTGAAAATATGGAGACATTACCTATATGGGGCTCACGTGGATGGGTTCACATATCACAAGAGCCTTGAGTATGTGTTCAGTCAGAAGGACCTAAATCTTCATCAAAGAAGGTGGTTGGAGCTGCTGAAAGACTACGACATGAGTGTGTTGTATCACCCGGGCAAAGCCAATATGGTGGCTGATGCACTAAGAAGGTTGTGTATGGGAAGCGTAGCTCATGTTGAAGAGGGCAAGAAGGAAATGGTAAAATATATTCACAGGCTAGCTCGGTTGGGAGTACAGTTGGTGGATTCATCCTAGGGTGGAGTGGTAATGCAAAGTGGGTCAGATTCCTCCTTGGTAGATGAAGTGAATTCCAGACAAGAAGAAGATCCCATCTTACTCAAGCTTAAGGAAGCAGTTCTCAGAAAAGAAATAGAAGCTTTCTCCAAAGGGGGAGATGGTGTGCTCCATTACCAGGGCAGATTGTGCATGCTGGATGTTGGTGAGTTGAGACAGCAGATACTGGCTGAAGCACACAGGTCGAGATACTCCATTCACCCTGGTGCTACTAATATGTACCATGATTTACAGGATATTTACTGGTGGAACGACATGAAAAGAGATATTGCTGAATTTGTAGCCAAGTGCCCAAAGTGCCAGCAAGTTAAAGTAGAACACCAAAGACCAGGAGGGAGGACTCAGGATATAAACATACCCATATGGAAGTAGGAAGAAGTGAACATGGACTTCATTATGGGTCTACCTCAGACTCATCGGCAACATGATTTAATTTGGGTGATAGTAGACCGGATGACTAAGTCAGCACACTTCCTACCAGTCAAAACCACAGAGACAGCTGAGGACTATGCTAGAATTTATATCCGGGAGTTAGTCAGACTTCATGGGGTGCCCTTATCCATTATTTCAGACGGAGGTACCAAATTCACCTCTCATTTATGGAAGTCCTCTTAGAAGGGATTGGGTACCCAAGTCAAGCTCAGCACAACTTTTCATCCACAAATAGATGGGCCAGCTGAGCGGATCATTCAAACCCTATAAGATATGTTGAGAGCGTGCGCAATCGATTTTAAGGGCAATTGGGATGACCACTCTCCTCTTATTGAATTTGCGTACTACAAAAACTACCACCCCAGTATTCAGATGGCCCCGTTTGAGGCATAGTATTGTAGGAGGTGCAGATCTCATATCGGGTGGTTTGAAGTGGCTGAATCTACTATAATCAGGTCAAACTCAGTTCATGAAGCTATTCAGAAGGTGCAGCTCATCCGAGAAAGATTGAAAATAGCTCAGAGCCATCAGAAATCTTATGCCAATGTGAGGAGAAGAGAGTTGGAGTTTGCAGTCGATGACTGAGTTTATCTGAAAATTTTTCCCATGAAAGGGGTGATGAGGTTTGGGAAGCAAAGTAAATTAAGTCCCAGGTATGTGGGACTCTATAAAATTTTGAGACATATTGGCTATGTAGCCTATGAGTTAGAATTACCTTAAGAATTAGCAGTTGTGCACCCAGTATTCCATTTGTCCTAATTGAAGAAGTGCATTGGTGATCCAAGTTGAGTTGTTCTGTTATAAAGTGTAGGGGTGAAAGATAGTCTCTCTTACGAGGAACTCCCAGTCTAGATTCTTGACTGTTTGATTCGTAAGCTGAGGAATAAAAAAGTAGCTTCAGTCAAAGTATTATGGAGGAATCAGTAGGTTGAGGGAGCCACGTGGGAGGCCGAAGCAGACATGATGGCCAGATACCCACACTTGTTCCCTTCCGACTCAGTTTCAGTTTAAGTTACAAATTTCCTCCCTAAAACTCTATTCAATTCGAGTGTTCCAGTTTTTTTAATATTATTGATCATGAGTATGATTAGAAAATTCAGTTCAGATTGTTGTTCAGTTTGGAGTTAGTCACTTTGTTAGTTTTCAGCATTTTCAGTCAGTATTTGAGCATAGTGATTGAAATTCTCTACTTTTCGGGGTGTTTCCCAACATTTGAGGATATATTTTTCCAAGGGGGAGATATTTTTATTCCTCGAAAACTCAAAGACTAGATTTGAGACTTAAAAGAAAGAAAAAATGGAAATATGTAGAAATTCCTAACGACTCACCAAACGAGTCGTTGTGAGACCTAACGACTCGTTAGGTCAGTCGTGGGAAGGGGGATTGAGAAATGGAAAAGTGGTGTCAGTGTGCCTAATGGGTGTCACCATGAGTCATGGTCCTCCACCACGACCCGTTAGATGACTCGTGGTCAGGCCTGGGTTAGAAGTTAAGGAGTTAGACAGTGTACCCCACGAGTCCTTATTAAGAATCGTTATGCGTGACCACGAGTCGTGGTGTCACCCTTGAGGAACTTTAGGGTTTTGGTCTGTGTGGTCCATGACAAGTGACCACAAGACGTGGTCGCTTACCACGACTCGTTATATCCCTCGAGGTGACCATCAATAATTTCTGAACAGTGTACTCAATGAGTGTGACCACAAGTCGTGGTCACTAACCACGACCCGCTAGGTCAGCCGTGAGGATTGACGATCAATTTTTCCTTGCAATTTTCAAAGGGTTATTAAGTAATTTCATACTATCGTCAACTGTAAACTACATCATTTTCGATGCAATTTCATACCTATTAGTGGAAATGAACGTCCTCTCCCCTCATTCCCCGTGTACATTCTCAGAAAATCATCGAAGAGTTCTCTCAAGAACTTTCAGAGTAAGGTCTAGGGTTCTTCATCCATCTCATAAATTTAAGTTTCCTCTCAAGGAAATTCTTAGATAGGTATGTGGGAATTCAACAAGGGGATAGTTCTTCCCTTGTGTCCCCCAAAACCCTCTTATGGTTTCCGTATAAGTCTTAACCCTGAGCTTTCGAGTACGAAGAGATTACATGTCAATTTTCGTTGATTTCACATAGAATGATATTCATGCTTATTATTGATATGATCTCCATCAGTTCTTGACCAAGTTGTTGATGTCCCGGCAAAAGTGAATTTAAGCCCTGAATTTTCGAATGAAATGTATTTATGTATTAAATTCTGCCTGGTTTGTGAAGTGTGATTTGGGATGATTTTCTAGTATTTCGTATTGTCAAGATGTTGAGTAATTACTCCCTTGATCAGAATGATTTTAGCCCTGGCACGAATAAGAAAACTATAATACTGTTTGTCGGATGAGATTTCCTTAATTCTTGAAATATTTGCCATATTGTGGATTCCAGTGTTGTTAGAATAAGTTGAATTCTCTGTTAGCTTCTTAGTAGTTCAATTCAGTTAGAACGTAGAATCTAATTAGTGCTATTCAGAATTTTTCAACTGATCAGTTTGACTACAGAAATTCTTTAGGTGTTTGTGATACCTCTCAGTTATAAGAACTAGACTCGGAACTCAGTTTCATTGGTCCACTAGGCGGTCATGACAGTTTAGATAAATAGCTCTGGATAGCCTTAGGACCCCCAAAAGATTACAATTTCTTCTTAGAAGGTTACGATGCTTCTAGACAAGCAGCTTTGACCAGTCTAGAACCTAGTTCAGAATCTGGTATGATAAGACTCTCAAGGTACTATCAGTTATACATCCCTGACTAGTCTTGGACCCCAGTTTCAAGATATCATCTTAGTATTCAGTTAAGGTATTATAGTGGGAGCAAGACTTAGCACCGAGTGGGCTGGGGTTCCAGTGCATCCGGGTTCCAAGAACTATGCCACCAGCGTAGGTTACAGTATTTATTGGACTTATTGGCCCCAGACTTTTGTGATCAACCAGTTCATCCCTCTATACCCTGGCAAGGTATATTGGGTCCTACCAGTGGGGCGTATATATCAGATTTCATGTCTAGCTCATGTGGTTACATGTCGGTTATAGAATCTCCCACTATTCAACCCGGTTCAGTCAGATTAGTCAGTTCAATTTAGTTCAGATCATTTCAGTGTGATATCCCAAACTCAGTATTTTAGACTTAGAGCATGTCTTTGACCATCAAACAGGGTCATCTTGGCCATCTCAGCTTACTTCAGTTGTTTTAGTTCAGTATATTAGTTGGTCATTGCATGTCATTTCAATTTAGTTGTTTATATACAGCATCATGTTTTCTCTCACTTACTCAGTATATTCTAGGTACTAATGCATACTTTTATGTTGTATCATTTTATGATACAACCAAAGGTGCTCAGACTCAACGTCGTTAGTCGCTGCAATTCAGATCCTCCTCAGCAGCAAAAGTGTGAGTCCTCATCTTTCGAGGGCGTTATTTCATTCCTTTCAGTAATTTTATTACTTTCAGTTAGACTCAAAGTTAGTTGGGGGCTTGTCCCAGCAACTCATCAGCTAGATGACTTTCAGACACAGACTTGATTTCAATCTTTTAGATCGTTCAGATGTTATACACTTTATGTTCAGTTTTAGCTGTCATAAATGTGTTTTGTTATTATTTCAAAGCTTCCGCTATACATGTCTTACTCAGAATACTAGTATATGATAGACTAGGGGTTAACTTGGGGTTACCTATGATCCCAAGTACCGTGTTTCATCCAGGGTGTAGACTTGAGGCATGACAGTTCAGTATACCTAGAATTACCAAGAGAACAAGTCTCACTGCTAGTGAAGTGCTAGGATTAAGATACTCTTTACGCATGAACAGATCATATGAGGAATTTGAATCTGATTTTGAATATTTAGATGAACTCTAGTTGAATCCAGAAAATAACACAAAAGTAAATGTATACAGAAAATATTCATTAAAGGAAAGGTTATCCTTTAGGAAAAGTTGGTATACCGATATTAAAAGAATGAGATGTAATATAGAGTTCTTTAAATGGTTTGAGTACACAGGAAAATTAGATAATAAAAAAGAATCATTAAGCATGATCGTTAGTAATGGCATACCAAAACTAAGGTGGTTGAATCTATAATTCTCCATTAGAAAAAATTAGTTTACCAATAGATGGTACAATCAGTACAGTTATACCATTTAAAATAGATATAGTAGATATCCAAGGTGATCCTAAGAATAAAAATATAAATAGATTAATTCAATAAAATAATTATACTAATCAATTACTATACGTAGTCTCTAATGAAATCCTTAAGACTAATAATAAATTAATTTTTAATGATAAACTAAGCTCTTCCTATAACAATAAAAAATTGAGTACCCATCCAATAATCAAGTTACCAGAATCTTTCAAAGATAAATTTCCCAAATTTCAAGCAAAATTGGAAATCACAGATGATCTTATAGAAAAAATTAATGAAAAATCAAAAGCTGAATTAAAATTTAATGATGAATTAAAGTTAAAAGATGATAGGATCATAAGAACAATATCCAAAAATGTGATAATGAAATTAAAAAGTTAAGTTGTTGATATTCCATCAAAAAGAACCATTATAATAAACCTTGTTCCCATATATGCAGTATAAAGAAAATAAATTTCTATCTCATACTTCATACTCTTGAAATTAAATTGCTGAATGAAATATTGATGGACTTGGGGAACATCAAATATAAAACAAGTTATATGAAATGTGAATTGTCACCACAGCATATAAAATGAAAAACTGCATGGATAAATAGGCTGCCACTTTAATTTGATCTGGATTCACGGGAAAAATAAAATATTGGTGGGATAATTATCTCATTGAAGATAATAGATATAGTGTAACAATGCTACAACCATTATTCAAGTTATTAATGCTGAATCTACAGGGCAAACAATTGAAAATCTATGCGTGAAAGATGCCACCACTACCTTAATTATAGTATAGTCAAATATTTTATAGGAAAACCCCAACATTTTCAAGATAGAAGTTTACAAATATTTTTTAATCTATTTTTCCTAAAGTTAGATGATTTTTAGATGGTATAAGGATGTTTCCTACACAAGGTTATAGTCAAAGAATACTGTAGTCATGATTATTGAAAACAAAAATTTATAAGTGGTTTACCAAAATTATTTATCAAAAATGCTAGGATAAAATTAAAAGATAGATTTGATTACAAAATTCCTTATAGTCAGTTAACCTATTGTCACGCCCCGAGCCTACACCCTGAGCGTAAAATGGTACTTGAATCCATAAGTGAACCCAAGTCAACTCCTGGTTTATCAGTTACTAGCATTCAGAGTAAACATGCACAGTGAAACTTTGAAATAATTCATAAAATACTCATGAGAGACAAGTATGAAATCATAAAGTTCAAATAGTAAAATAATATTGATAAATCTAGAAATCATGTCTGTCTGAAAGCCATCTAATAGAGGCATTGCTGGGACAAGCCCCCAGCTAACTCTAAGTCTAACTGAAACTAATACATGATTGAAAGAAGGAAAATAGTGCCCTCAGATGATGAGGACTCACGGTGCAACGGAGAATCTAAACTGTGGAAACTAACGGTGCGAGGTTTGAGACCTCCAGCTATATCATGAAATGATACAGCATAAAAGTATGCGTCAATACTTTGAATGTACTGAGTAAGTGGGACAAACATAACTGAATATAAAGTCTAAGCTGAAATGACACGCAATGACCAACAGGTAAGCTGAACTGAACTACCGATAAAATCTGAAATAGTCAAGATGACCCTGTCTGCTGGTCAAGGACATGCCCTATGTCTGAAACACTGAGTATGAGATATTGTACTGACTGAGTTAAACTGAGGACTAGAACTGAACTGAGCTGCTTATTATGTAATTAGACTAGACTGACTAGTGGGAGAGTCTATAACCGACATATAACCACGTGAGCTAGACATGGAGTCCGATGTATACACCCCACCTATAGGACCCAATATACCTTGCCAGAGTATAAAGGCATGAACTGAGTCATCACAAAAGTATGGGGCCAATTAGGGCAAGTAATACTGTAACCTACGCTGGAAGCGTAGTTCTGGGAACCTGGGTGCATTAGAACCCCGGAACGCTCGGTGCTAACTACTACTCCCACTGGAAAACCTAAACTGAACTACTAAGTTGATAGCTAAAAATTGGGGTCCAAGTATAGTCAGGAACGTATAACTGCACGTACCTTGAGAGTCATATCGGATAAGATTCTGAAACTAGGTTCTAAACTGGTCAGAGCTGCTTATCTGAAAGCGTTGTGACCGTCTAAGAACAAGATGTAACTAAACTGGGGTCCTGGGCTGGTCAGAGATATATACTAGAATGTCATGACCGCCTAATGGACCAAAAACTGTAAATCTGAGTCTGGTTCTGATAAGTGAGAGGCACCATTGACACCTCAAAATAAGACTGAAGTCAAACTGATTAGTTGACAATGTTCTGAATATATTACTGAGGATTCTAGCATTCTGACTTAGACTATAGTGATATGATTCTGGAGAGATTCTAGTTCTAGCTTTTCTGGACTACTAGCAGCTAATAGAGAATTCAACTTATTCCAACATTACAAAAATTTCATAATATAGAGAAATTTCAAGAATTATAGGAACTTCATTCAACAAACCAAAGTCATTCTGATTAATGAGATATTTACCCAACATATACGTATAGCAAGAAATTCTAGGAATTTATCCCAAAGAATTCTTCATTCACTAGAGGGAATTTAATAAGCAAAATCATTACTCGAGAAATTAGGCTTAAATTCACTTTTTGTATGAACATCGACTGTCATGCCCCACCTTGGAAGACATGACTGGCACCTGGTGCCTTGCTAGGACTTCAACTGACTTAACTAACTGAGCCTAGGCACTCCTGGTGTAGGCTCACTCTCCAAATCAAGAAAACAACGGGATATATCTTAGTTGTAAACACAGCCCCCGGCCGACAAGGCCTTATAGCAACCTGTAAAAGAAAACCAGCTAGCCAAAATAAAAAAAAACAGGGACTCCAATGCGAGTCGACAAGGCCACCATGATGTCTAGTTATGACTGTAAAGTAAATCCATAGCTACGCTAAATTATGGCCGACAAGGTCGCTAATCTTTTAGCTAAACAAGGCCTCACACGACCAACACATAAACTAAAACATATATAGGCCCCACGCGGCCAATAAAAGCTAACCACAGGGAAATAGAAACAATCTGCAAGCCTTTAGGAGTAATATAATGGTCGGGACAGGGACCCGACGTACCCATGAACTGTATAATCAAAGAAGTAAACCTTCTATCTACAAGCTTCGGAAGAAAAGAGCTAACTATTCTGGTGATGCTGGTTGAGAGCTACGAGGGACCTGCTCCTCACCTATCTGCACCTGCAGGAAAGTAATGCAGCACCCCAAAAGAGCGTCAGTACAATAGGTATTGAATATGCAAGACGATAACTGTAAATGACTGAAATAAAGGGATAAAACTGAGAATAACTGCGATGAAGGAATAGAGATCATACCTGAGTAATAGAACATCTTACTGTCTAACTATCAATAACTACATAAAACATAAACCTTACTTGGCCCCTATAAGCCGGAAGGTACAACCAGCACAGAATAACCCACCTGGGACCCCCATAAGCCATGGTGAGTACACTTCAGTCTATATACCCCTATCAAAGGTCACACTGGGTCAATTAAAGGCTGTAGCCATCCTGCCAATCCCTTAGGTCTGCAACTGAGCCCGCTCGGCTCCTGACTGTAACTGTGTCTGAGTCTGGTGTACTCCTGATATCTGCACCCTGGGCACCAGGCTCGACGAGGTGTATATAAGTCCAACCACTTCATATGAGTATTTGGAACCCCATATTCGTCCCTGGCGGATGGCATACCGCTCCGTAGAGTGTCTTCATCTTGCCCTTAGCGGACATCGATACAACTAATAACCCTGGGGTCGGTTATGGAGGCTATACAGGCATAATCCATCCCAAACTAATATGGAATATTTGTCTCATCTAATGACAACAACTAGTCATAATAAACATGCTGCTGGAACTCTTACTGGGATTCAACTGAGTTATCATGCTAAGAAAACTAACGTGCCGAAAGAAACCGCCTTAACATACCTCGTTTGTCGTTTACTAATTAACTGGCGAGTTTCAGCTCGTAATTGCTCTTCTCAACTACAGTCGTATCATTGAAAGAATGAGGCTAATTTTAGTACTAAATTCGATAAAAACGATAACTTTATATAGAAATATTAACTATATTTCAACTTGACGGAACACGGTCTAAAACTCGTAATTTCTCGAGAACCTAGAATGGAGAAATGCTTACTTTATGCCTTTGATCGTACTAACACTAGTTTGGAGCGATTTCAACAAATTTAGCTCGGCGGGGTTACTATTCGCCGGGAGAATTTCGCGAAACTAACTCTGTAGAAATTCTCCTTGCATCCTTATACTTTAATACCCGATGTTACTTTAAATTCAGGCAGCGTTTCATAACATAAACGGAAGAAAATTTTTATTTCCTTCGTATTCCTCCCTTGCTGGCCGACTGTCGTAGATGAAAATGAAACAAAATCTAAGGACGGAACATATATATACTTTAGGTGATGGACAGAGGTCCGTGGCACAGACCCTGTCGCGCCAATCCTGGGTCGTGCCATGGAGCCTATCACGCCCATCCTAGGCCGTGCCACGTTGCCCCTTTGGGCAACTGGTCTGGCCTTCTCCTGCACAGTCCCGAATCCATGCTCGTTCGACCTTTCCCCCGGCCCTTTTCTATAGTTATTATATCCTAAAACTTTTAACCAACATACGAATAGGCCATTTACATGTTAGAAACTTACGGGGTGTAACATCCTCCCCCCCCCCCCCTTAGGAGCATTCGTCCTCGAATGTCTTACTTTAGCTTTTAGGCATCTTAACTCTTGTAACTACTTATTCTGGAAAAAGTTTGGCAGATTTTCCCCTGTAATATGGACTATCTGAAAATCCTGAAACGCAGAGAAGTCCAGTATAGGCACTTCATATAATACTATCACAACTATTTCTTAAGAACATTTCATTTAACCGAGCAACATACATAACATATATCACAAAACAAACTGAATCGTAAATGTACCTTAACTGCATGACCTGTCTAAGTCTGGAACAAATAAGGATATCTGGATTTCATTTCGTCCTCAGCTTCCCAAGTCATTTCCTCCCTATTCTTTTTTCTTCACAGTACTTTAATAGAGGCAACATCTTTAGTCCTCAACCTGCGAACCTGTCGATCTAGTATAGCTACTGGAATCTCTTCATAGGCTAATTCCTCGGTAAACTGGACGTCCTCAACTGGCACAACCCGGGATGGATCCTCTATGCACTTTTGTAGCATCGACACATGGAAGACTAGATGAACGGATTCCAACTCTAAAGGAAAATCTAGCTCATACGCCACCTGTCCTATTCTCCAGAGCATTCGATACGGCCCAATAAACCTTGGGCTTAGCTTACCCTTGTTGCCAAACCTCATCATGCCTTTCATTGGTGATACTTTCAAAAATACCCAGTCACCTATACTGAACTCAAGGTTTCTACGCCTTACATCAGCGTAAGATTTCTGGAGGCTCTGAGCTGTCAGCAGACATTCTCTGAAAAGCTTTACTTTCTCTTATGACTGATGAATTATATCTAGCCCAATTAACCCTGATTCTCAAACCTCGAACCAACCAACTGGGGACCTACATCCGCCCATATAAGGCCTTGTAAGGTGCCATCTGCAGTGCCGATTGATAACTATTATTGTAGGAAAACTCAATAAGCAGTAAGTGTTCATCCCAGCTACCTCCAAAATCCAGCACACATGCTCGTAACATATCCTTGAGCATTTGAATTTTACGTTCTGCCTTCCCGTCTGTTTGGGGATGGAAGGTTGTACTCAAATTAACCTGCGTCCTGAGGCCCTTCTAGAAGGACTGCCAAAATTTAGTTTTAAATTGAGCTCCTCTATTGGAAATAATCGATAATGGAACACCATGCAATCGGACTATCTCTCTAATAGAAAGCTCGGCATAATCCTCAATTGAGAAGGTGGACCTGACTGGCAGAAAGTCAACTAATTTTGTCAACCGGTCAACAATCACCCATATGGAATCAAATTTACGCCTGGTACGAGGTAACCCAGTTAAAAAATCAATATTAATTGCCTCCCATTTCCACATCGGTACTGCTATCTCCTGGGTCAGTCCACTGGGTTTCTGATGTTCGACTTTCACCTGTTGGCAATAAGGACATTGAGCCACGAATTCTGCTATCTCCTTTTTCATTCCCAACCACCACTAAATTACTTTTATATCATGATACATCTTTGTTGAACCCGGATGAAGAGAATAATAGGAATAATGCAACTCACCCATGATTTGTTGGCGATGTCCTGCCTCATCTGGAACACAGAGGCGATCCCTATCTCTCAAAACTCCGTCTTCGGTTACCTTGAAATGTGTTACTTCCCCTTGACGAACCTTATCTCCTAGATGAACTAGATTAGGGTCTTCTTTCTGCTGTTCATTCACTTCCACAACTAATGATGATACTGCCGTATCCTGAATTACTACTGCACTGCCTCCTGAATCTACTATACGGACAGCCAAACTAGCTAACTACTGCAATTCTCGAGCCAGTTCCCTCTGTTCAAGCTTCAAATAAGCTAGGCTTCCCATGGACTTGCGATTGAGGACATCTTCTACAACATTGGCTTTCCTTGGATGGTATAAGATATTTACATCATAGTCTTTCAGCAACTCTAACCAGCGACGCTGCCGTAGATTCAACTCTCTCTGTGTGAAAATGTACTGGCGACTCTTATGATCAGTTACACTATCTACATGAACGCCATACATATAGTGCCTCCATATTTTCAAGGCGTGAATTATTGCGGCTAATTCCAGGTCATGGGTAGGGTAGTTCTTCTTGTGCTTCTTCAGCTGCTTGGAAGCATAAGAAATTACTTTACCATGCTGCATCAGAACACATCCTAACCAAATACCTGAAGCATCGTAGTATACTGCATAACCCTCTGATCCTTCTGGCAAGGCTAATACCAGTGCTGAGGTCAGTCTGTTTGTCAACTCCTGAAAAACTCTGTTCACATGCTTCAGTCCAGTGAAATTTAGTTGCTTTCTGAGTTAACTTGGTCAAAGGTGCTGCTAAGGTAGAAAATCCTTCCACAAACCTCCTGTAATACCCAGCTAACCCTAGGAAACTATGTACCTCGGTCGGAGTGGTAGGGACTAGGCCATGTCTTTACTGCTTAAATTTTCTTTGAGTCTACCTGTATACCAGCATCCGACACAATGTGACCCAAAAAAGCTACTGAATTCAGCCAAAATTCATATTTAGGAAACTTCGCATACAACTGGCGATTTTTGAGAGTCTGGAGCATTGTTCGTAGGTGACCCCGGTGATCTACCTCTGAGCGGGAATATACCAAAATATCATCAATAAATACTATCACAAACAGGTCCAAATACATCCTGAAGATGTTGTTCATCAAGTCCATGAACACAGCTGGAGTATTCGTCATCCCAAAGGACATGACTAGAAATTCGAAATGGCCATACCATGTCCTGAAAGAGATTTTTGGAATATCCATCTCACGCACCCGAACCTGATGGTACCCTGACCTTAAGTCAATCTTGGAGAAATACTTCGCCCTCTGTAACTGATCAAACAAGTCATCTATTCTGGGAAGCGGGTACTTGTTCTTGATAGTGACTTTATTCAGCTGCCTGTAATCTATACACATACGGAGGAAGCCATCCTTCTTTCTCACAAATAGGACTGGCGTGCCCCATGGTGAAGTACTCGGCCTAATGAAGCCCTTATCTAACAGATCTTTCAACTGTCCCTTCAACTCTCTGATATCAGCAGGAGCCATTCGGTACGGAGGAATAGATATGGGCTGAGTACCTGGTAACAAATCAATTACAAAGTCAATTTCCCGTTCTGGGGGAATGCCATGTAGCTTATCTAGGAATACATCTGAAAATTCATTAACTACTGGAATGGACTGAAGAGTCGGAGATTCTTCGTGAACATCCTGAACTCTGACAATATGATGAATACATCCTTTTGCTATCAATTTTTTAGCCTAAAGATAGGAAATAAACCTACATTTTGGCGTGGATGCACTACCTTTCCACTCCCGTACAACCTCCCCTGGAAAGTGGAATCGAAAAGTCTTAGTCCAACATTCAACATTGGCATAGCATGTCGCTAGCCAATCCATACCCATAATAGCATCAAAATCAATCATTTCTAGTTCTATCAAGTCTGCTAAAGTCTGGTGACCAACAACCTCTACTGTGCATCCCCGGTAGACCCTCTTGGCTATGATTGAGTCATCGACGGGTGTAGACACTGAAAAGGGATACCAAAGTAACTCTGGCGTAATACCAAACCTCCGAGCCACCAATGGAGTAACATAAGACAAGGTTGATCCTGGATCTATCAGTACATAAACAAAATGAGAGCAAATGTCTAGCATACCTGTCACCACATCCGACAAAGACTCTGACTCCTGTAGTCCTGGTAAGACATAAGTGCGATCCAAACCGGTACCTGAGCTAGATGCCCCAGATCTGCCTCGACCTCTGCTGGCTGGAGTTAAGGGCCTACACCCTGCTGGAGATGCTGGGGCACGTGACCCTACTGAAGATCTATCCTGTCGATCCTGATCACCCTGACGCCTAGATGGAAAATCCCTCATCTGATGACCCTCCTGTCCACAGGTATAACATGATGTGGAACAATACCTGCATTCCCCAGAGTGACGTCGGCTATAAATAGGACAAAGCGGTATAGTAAATCTACTCTGATCCACCCCTCTCTTCTACTGTGGACCTACTAATTGTGAGCTCTCGCTGGGCCCTGACTGCCCCCGACGACCCAATCCAATCCCCTGCTTCTGCTGTGGGGGTGGGGGTCTGGGTGGTCTACCTAAAAATTATGGCCTGGGTCCACCCTGGGACTCTTCCTGCATGTCACTAGGTCTGACCTTGCGGCGCTTCTCCTGATCTGCCCTCCTTATCTCCCGTTGTCGCTGTCTGATCCCCTCAATATTCTTAGCAAAAGCCTGAACATGGGAAATATCCATGTCCTCTGGCAAAGTGGCTGTGATACAGGTCTCCAAATATTCTAGATTCAGCCCCATAATAAACTGATGCACCCTAGCCAGCATGGTGTCCACAAAGGCTGGTGCATATCGGGCCAAGGAGTCAAATCTCATAGCGTACTCCCAGACACTCATCGATCCCTGCTCTAGATGTAAAAACTGATCAACCCGGGCCTGTCAAATTTCCCTTGGTAGATAGTGGTCTAGAAAAGCCTCTGAGAAGCTAGGCCAAGTCATAGGGGAAAAATTTCTCCCGCAAGACCTCTCCCAACTTTCGTACCATAATACTGCGATGCCCCATAATCGGAATACCACTAACTCGACTGACTCTGCAGGTGTAGCATGCATCACCTTGAAAATCCGCTGCATCTGATCCAAGAAATCCTGAGGGTCCTCCTCTCGGTCCGTCTCAGTAAACTGCAGGGGACTCAATGTAAGGAATTCCCGGACCCTCGAACTACTAGGCCCTCCTGAAGACTACGCGACTGTGGGTTCCACTGGCTGATGCTGTGCAGCCATCATCTTAGCTAGCATCACAACAACACTCCTAACCTCATGATCCGATGGTACTGGTATTGAAACTACTAGAAGCGGTGCTGTCACATGTGCCTCTCCGAGTAGCTACTGGCATAGTGGAGAGTGTTGGGGAGACCGAGGTGAAGTCTCCTTGTCGCCCTTAGATCGGGCTAACTCTGACTTAGGCACCCTGCTAATGCCCTCTCTTGTTGCAACATCCAGTCTCCTGCCAGTTATGAGGTGTCGTGGGTCTGTCATTTCTTTGTAGGCAAAAGAATAAGGTAATATTAAGGACTCAAACCTATACTGTATAGCTCTATAGCACGACTGGATAAGAAGAAAGGGTGACCATCCTATCATGCTTCGCAGCCTCCTGTCTATAGAATGTGGTGCACAACACATTCATAGACAAGACTCTACTTAGCATGGCTTGCAGACTCCCTAGGATACGACCTGCTCTGATACCAAGTTTATCACGCCCCACCTTGGAAGGAATGACCAGCACCTGATGCTCTGCTAGGACCTAAACTAACTTAACTGACTGAGCCTAGGCACTCCTGGTGTAGGCTCACTCCTCAAATCAAGAAAAAAATGGGCTATATCTTGGCTATAAACACAGCCCCCGACCTACAAGGCCTTATAGCCACCTGTAATAGAAAACCATCTAGCAAGAAACAACAATAATAGAGAATCCTATGCGGGCCAACAAGGCCGCTATGAAGTGTAGTTATGACTGTAAAGTAAATCCAGAGCTACGCTAAACTATGGCCGACAAGGCCGCTAATCCATAAGCTAAACAAGGACCCACATGGACAACACATAAACTAAAACACATATAGGCCCCACATGGATAATAACAGCTAACCACAGGGAAATAGAAACAGTATGAAAGCCTCTAGGAGTAATATAATGGTCGGGACAGGGCCCCGACCTACCCATGAACTGTATAATCAAAGAAGTAAACCTTCTATCTACAAGCTTTGGAAGAAGGGAGCTAACTGTTCTGGTGATGCTGGATGAGAGCTACGAGGGACCTGCTCCTCGCCTATCCGCACCTGCAGGCAAGTAATGCAGCGCCCCAAAAAGGGTGTCAGTATAATAGGTACTGAATATGCAAGGCGATAACTGTAAATGACTGAAATAAAGGGATAAAACTGAGAATAACTGCGATGAAGGAATACAAATCATACCTGAGTAATAGAACGTCTTACTGTCTAACTATCAATAACTAAAGAAAACATAAACCTTACCTGGACCCCATAAGCCGAAAGGTACACCCAGCACAGAATAACCCACTGGGCCCCCCATAAGCCCCGGTGAGTACACTTCAGTCAATATATCCCTATCCAAGGTCAAACTGGGCCAACTAAAGGCAATATCCATCCTAAAAATACCCTGGGTCTGCAACTGGACTCGCTCGACCCCTGACTGTGACTGTGCTTAGTCTGGTGTACTCCTGATATCTGCACCCCGGGCACCAAGCTCGAGGGGGGTGTATATAAGGCCAACCACATCATATGAGGATCTAGAACCCCATCTTTGTCCCTGGCGGACGGCATACTGCTCCGTAGAGTGACATCATCTCGCCCCTGGCGGGCGTCGACACAGCTAATAACCCTGGGGTCGGTCATGGAGGCTATACAGGCATAATCCATCCCAAACTAATATGGAATACTGGTCTAAGATAATGATAACAACTAATCATAATAGACATGCTGATGGTACTCTTACTGGGATTCAACTGAGCTATCATACTAAGAAAACTAACTTGCCGAAGGAAACTGACTTAACATACCTCGTTCGTCGTTTACTGATTAACTGGTGAGTTTCAGCTCGTATTCAACTACTCTTCTCAATTGCAGTTGTATCATTGGAAGAATGAGGCTAATTTTAGTACTAAATTCGATAAAAATGGTAACTATATATAGATATATTAACTATATTTCAACTTGATGAAACACGGTGGAAAACTCATAATTTCTCAAGAATCTTGAACGGATAAATGCTTACTTTAAGCCTGTGATCGTATTAACACTAGTTTGGAGCGATTCCAACAAATTTATCTCAGTATGGTTACGATTCGCCGAGTGAATTTCGCGAAACTAACTCCATAGCAATGCTCCCTGCATCCTTATACTTTGATACCCGAAGTTAATTTGAATTCGAGCAGCGTTTTATAACATAAACGGAAGAAAACTATTGATTTCCTTCGTATTCCTCCCTTGTTGGCCGAATGTAGAAGATGAAAATGAAACAAAATCTAAGGAGGGAACATATATATACTTGAGGCGGTGGACAAAGGTACGTGGCACGGACCCAGTCGCGCCAATCCTGGGTCGTACCACGGAGCCTATCGCGCCCATCCTAGTCCGTGCCTCGTTGCCCCTTTGGGCAACTGGTCCGTCCTTCTCTTGCGCGGTCCCAACTCCGTGCTCGTTCGACCTTTCCCTGGGCCCTTTTCTCAGATTTATTATATCCTAAAACTCTAACCAACATACGAATAGGCCATCTACATGTTAGAAACTTACGGGGTGTAACACCGACAATTTGATAATTTTGGGGGATCATATCAACAATATACATGAACGTCGTTCTAAGTGAAAACAACAAAAATAAACATGAATACTCTTCATATTCAAAAGATCAGGGCTTAAAACTGATAGAAGAAATTGAGGAGGATTTTGGGGACACAAGGGAAGAACAATCCCCTTGCTAAAACCCCACATACCTGGTGATGAAACCTGGAGAATTTTCTTGATAATCGAAGAGAAAAGTTCAGCCCTAGCCCTTGCTCTGAAATACTCTGAGAGAGAATTCTACGATGTTTCTCTAAGGTTTAACGTGAGAATAAGGGGAGGAACCGTCCAAACCCTCTAATAAGTCTAAAATTAGGTCCAAAAGACGTAGTTTAAAGCTTAGGTGAATAGGAAATTACTAAATAGTCCTTTGAAGTTCGCTGGGAAAATCTGCCAGGTGCCTCTAATGGGTGACCTAATGAGTCGTGGTGACTAACCATGAGTCGTGGTCACTCCCGTCAGGTACACTGTTTGGGATCCTTAGTAGGACGAAGGGTTTCTTGAAATTTCTTCCGTTTACGCTATTAAACGCGGTCCAAACTCGAATTAACCTTGGGTAGTGAGGTATTAAGCAGCGAGGAGCAT
>JACEIK010000507.1:303897-318192 GCA_018107945.1 Datura stramonium | reverse complement strand
CTCAAGAGAGTTCTATCCCCCTCCCCCCCACCTACAAAGAGCCTTCAGCTTGATATCAATATCATGGTAGCATCCTTAGCCCTGACAAGGTTTTGTACGACTCTACCCACTTGAGTGTAATAGTTGGGGCATCGCCGTAAGCTCTATCATGATGGTGTCAGTTATGAAGAGTCTCCCATTGTTCCTCATGATTTTAGTTATGCATGTTCTTGACTTGTGATATTATGTTTTCAGCAGGTTTGACCCTATGATTAATTTATAACATTTTACTTATGATTTCAGCTATGGAGGGCCATATGATTGTATTTTCATCTTTGAGTCATTTGATTCAGATATGAGATTTAGTTTATGACTATGCATGTTTTCAAATATTAGCTTGTAGTTCTTATTCTCATGATCTTATGATTTATGTTATGTGCGTGATTTTAGTTATATTTACTCAATCTATTTTACTTACCTTACATACTCAGTAGATTCCAAGTACTGACCATATACTCTATGTTGTATCATTTATTGATACAGGTTCAGACATTCAGACTCAATCCCGTTGTTAGCTAGTCTCCGAAATTTAGTCCAGTTCTATTATTGGTGAATCCTTATCCTTTGAGGACCTTTATATTATTGAGTTGTGTTACTTTCAGTTTCATACTTTTAGTGAGCTAGTTGGGGATGTTTTCCCATCAACTCTTCAGTTATGTTAGAGGCTTTTTTAGACAATATGTAGAATCTCAACTTGTCAATGTTGACTTTGTTTAATGTTGATATGTATTTAGACTTACACTTACTCATGTTTAGTTTATCAATTCCATTCAATGTATGCTCTTTAGCCACTATTTTAATGTGATGGGTCGACTTGGAGCCATTCCTGATTTTAGGTTCCTTTTCTCGGCCCCAGTTCTCAACTCGAGTCGTGAAAAACATGGTATCAGAGCCAAGGTTTAGAGTGTCCTTGTATGGAAGATGCATTGAGTAGAGTCTGTTCCATAGTTGTGAAGTGCGCTACACTTATGGGGAAGAGGCTACGAGACTTTTTAGGAAATTTTCCTTATTTCATGATCTATGTCATGCGATGAAGTACCTCTCAATCCTTCTAACTCGTCTTATACACGTTTTTAGAATCATACCTCCATATCGAGTAAATGGTAGAAGAAACGTACGTGGAAATCACCATGAAGATGGAAATGGAGATGGACAGCAGCAAGCCCTACCAGCACTAGTAGGTCCTTTTCCCGAGCAAGTCTCTCATGCCGAGTTTAGAGTAGCCCATTTCCCTTAGAATGGAACATAGTGGAGGATCGAGTTCGCGGACTTTCTTAGGATGAATCCACCTGAGTTCCTTGGGTCAAGAGTGGATAAGGACCCGCATTAGTTTCTTAAGGAGGTACATAACATCTCCCAGATTATGGGGGTGATGTAATACCCCGGGAGTGCCTAAAACTAGACCCCGAATTAAAAAATGGAAGTTGGCAGAAATCTTGAAAACCATCACAGAATGGGTCATGTAACGATGGTTGGTTACCAATGATTCGTAGGAAGTGCCCGTGGTTAGGTACGCTGGGTTGCAGTTCGGAGTTACGGGTCATGCAACGACCCGTGGTTTGATGTCACGAGTCGTGACTTATGGTCGTGGTGAGCTGGTCCTTATCTTAGGAGGAAGTAACAGGTTATGGGAAAACCCTTGCGAGCAGTAACGTTCGTGGTGAACAACCGTGGGAAAGAGTAGAAAAGTTTCCAGTCGAAGTGACGGATGGAAACCATGAATCGCTGTAAGGAGGCACGAGTCGTGGTGTAGCACGTGGGAAGGGCCAGGTGCAGATCGTTAGGGGGAAATGATGAAGGATACAATGTACCATCGTCCGATGTAACGAATCGTCCTATCAAGTCGTGGGATTGAATATGAGATGTGAAGTTTGGGCAGTGGATGCAATGGATGGATACCACGACTCATGGTATCCAGGCACGAGCCATTAGATCGGTCGTTGTCACTGCCAGTGCAGAATTTTCAGAAAATTTATTAAGGGTATTTTTGTCATTCCTAAGTTCTAGGGTCCTAAACTACGTCATTTAAGGCTCGAAATGTAGGATTTTATGAGGGGAAAATCTATTCTAGCCTATTCTAAACCCATGCATGCAAGTTAGGGAGTTAGAGAGGAGATCAAGCTTAAGCCCTTTCAATTCTTCTCAAATTCTTCTTGGTCAATCAAGGAAGTGTAAGAATCAGCTTTAATCATGTATGTAGGATTATGAATGGGTGAATCCTTTCACACCCATACCCTATCCCTCTAAAAATCATGAAATTCCTATGTTGATTCTATGAGTTTTAACCCAATGTATGAAATTTCTAATTTACTACATGGGCATGATTCAAAGGTGTTTTTATTATTGAATTATGAAGTATGGACAAGTTTTACGTTGTTTTTATTAAAATCATGTTTCAAGCCTTATAAATTTAATTTTCCCATTTATGAGAAGTTTATGAAAGTTGAGATTTATGAAGGATATTCATGTATGATGAGGTATTAATGATGAAAAGCATATTTTCAAGTTACCCATGTTTATAATAATGTTTTCAAGTGAATTGAATATTTTCAAACATGTTAAAGTATTGGGCAATGCCCACATGTTCAAGTATGATTTATGATTTATGATTTATGATTTATGATATGGATTTCATGATTGATCGATTTATTACGTTGGCCGATTAATGAGCCCTTGATTCATGGATAAACATGTATAAATGGAGATCAACAATGTTAATGTTTATTTGGACATGAATCTCATGAATGGCGTTTATAAATTACATACGAGCCTAATATGCATTCTTTTGGGAGCAGTGTCTAGCACCAAGTAGCCTGGCGTTCAAAGGACTACGCCAGTGTCTCATAACTACATGCCACCGTAGGTTCATGTTGATACATTACAATGTTAATGGATCCCCTCTTTCGTGATATCACATAATGCACATCCCTTGCCTGGCGAGCCTGGGACGACTCTGTCCACTTGAGTGAGATAGTTGGGGCATCATGTAAGGCTCTACCATGATGGTGTCGGTTATGACGAGTCCTCCCATTTTTATACATGTTTTATGCATTATTATGTTTATGTTACTTTGGCTCAAGTTGTGATTTATAAAGTTTCTCTTATGACTATGTTAATGAATGGATTACGAATGTTTTGAAAACCTTGAGCTTTATGTTACATTGTGATATTTATGTTATGAGCATGTTGTCCTACTCCTATGATCTATTACGAATTTTTATGTATTTTAAATGTCCAGTTTACTTACCTTGCATACTCAAGTACATTCCACGTACTGAACGCATATTCTATGTTGTATTGTTTCAAGATACAGGTTCCGATCTTCAGACCTAGCACTGTCATTAGCTCATTCCTGAAGTTAGCATCTAGCTCATTGGTGAGTCCTCATTCTTCGAGGACCAGTTGATATCAGTTATCTCTTTATGTTCAGTTTTCTAGACTTGTTAGGTTTGTTGGGGGTGTTGTCCCATCAACCCATCAGATATGTTATAGGCTTTCGACTATGTGTAGTATTCAGCTGTCATGTATGAAGTATGTTCCGCCTTCTACGTTATGTCATGATTATGCTTCCGTTGTGTTGTTATGTTGAGTATCCCACTTTATGGATATTGAGTTAGATGCATGTTCATTCCATGGGTCAACTTGGAGCCTCTCGAGGCTCCTTGTCCCGTGTTGCGATTCGGGTCTGCATTCGAGTGGTACAAACTTGATATTAGAGCCATAGATTTGAAGTGTCCTAGGGTGTCTAAAAGTTGCATTAATTAGAGTTTTTTTCATGGTGTGAAGCGCGCCACACTTATGACGAAGAGGCTACAAAACTTTTAGCAAAATGTTCCCTTCTTTCATGATCTATGTCGTGCGATGAAACGCCTCCTTATCCTTCTAACTTGTGCTATTTGCGATTTCAGAATCATGGCTCCCCATAGAGTTAACGGTAAGAGGAATGGGAATGGGAATGACCAAGAGGATGGAAAAGGAGACAGGCACCAACAAGCCCCACCAATCCAGGAGCACCATGCACCGAAGCCGGTTGTCCATGCTGAATTTCGAACAAATATTCAGATGCTAGCGCAACCTTGACCGCTCAGGTCAACCAACAAGAAGTGGTGCATATTTCGGAAATTGGAAATGTGGTGGAAGCTTGAGTCAAAGATTTCTTGAGAATAAACTCGCCAGAGTTCCTTGAGTCAAAAGTAGATGAGACCCTGCATGAGTTCATTGATGAGATCGTGAAGATCACCCAGGTCATGGAGGTGAATGAAGTTAAATGTGCTGAGTTGGCCTCATATTAGTTAAAAGGGGTCGCACACATCTAGTTTCGTCAATGGAAAGATAGTAGGGCCTCCAGAGCAAGCCCTTTCACTTGGGAGGAGTTCTATGTTGCGTTCCTAGATCGGTTCTTCCCTCGTGAATCTTAAGCAGTGGAAGATGATGGTACGTAAGTATGCCCTTGAGTTCACTCTCTTATCAAAATACTCCCCAGAGTTAGTGGTTGATCAGAGGGCGCGAGTGAGCAGATTTGTTCATGGGGTGGAAAACTATTTGGACAAAGATTACAAAACTGCTATGCTCCACCAGGATATGGATTTCCCTCGGATAGTCCTATACGCCCAGTAGATGGAGTCGGCGCATATGAGAGAGAGAGAGGCAAAAAGGGCCCGCACAAACAGTTATGGGTTCACTCATCAGAGATCCGGCGGTGGTCACCATCCTCAGATTCAGTAGAGGTCACTAGCTCCAGCACCATCATCAGTTAATGTTCCATCTAGACCCAAGAGTGATCAAAGGAGCAGGGCCTCAGGTTCGAGGGATCAGAGGGGTATGCAGGTGGAGCGCACCATTCTAGCTTGTGGGAAGTGTGGTAAGAGTCATGTCGGGGAGTTCTTGCTCCGCTTAGATATTTGGTATGGGTGCGGTAGATCCGGCGACATGCGCCGAGCATGTCCATTTTCTAGATAGGATGATGATAGAGGTCGTGCACAAACTACCAGGTCAACAGTAGCTCAAGCACGTTCAGCTCCACAGAGGGCATCCTCTAGTGGGGGTGGTGGGTAGTGCCAAAATAGATTTTATGCCCTCGCCTCGCGTCAGGAGCAGGAGACTTCACCGGATGTGGTTACTCGTATGTTAAGAATGTTTCACCTTGATGCTTATGCTTTGTTAGATCCAGGGGATACCTTGTCTTTTATGACACCTTATATTGCTAGTAGCTTTAGAGTCAGTCCCGAAATTCTTTTAGAACCATTCTCAATCTCTACTCTCGTTGGTGATTTAGCTATAGCTACGTGGGTGCGTAGAAGTTGCCCAATCACAGTATTGCAGAAAGTCACCTTCGCAGACCTAGTAGAGTTATCCATGACTGACTTCGATATTATTCTCAGTATGGATTGGTTGTATGCATGTTATGCTTCTGTTGATTATAGAACCCGTGCGGTGGAGCTTCACTTTTTCGGATGAGTCAGTCTTAGAGTGTAAGGGTAGTTCAGTCATGCCTGTAGGTCAATTTATTTCCTATTTTAAGGCCAGGAAGATGATTTCTAAGGATTGTGTATACCATCTAGTTAGGGTTAAGGATGTTGAGTCCAAGACCCCGACAATCTAGTCAGTTCCAGTAGTATGTGAGTACCTAGAAGTGTTCCCTGATGATTTATCAGGTGTTCCTCCTGAGAGGGAAATCGATTTTGGTATTGACCTTCTTCCCCACTCGCAGCCTATATCTATTCCTCCCTACAAAATGGCTCCAACCGAGCTAAAAGAGTTGAAGGAACAGTTGAAGGATCTTTTGGATAAGGGTTTCATTAGACCAAGCAAGTGCCCGTGGGGTGCACCAATTCTCTTTGTCCGAAAGAAAGATTGTTCTCTTTGTATGTGTATTGATTATCGGCAATTGAACAAGGTCATCATCAAGAACAGGTATCCTTTACCTAGGATTGATGATTTTTTTACCAGATCCATGGTGCCGAGTTTTTTTCGAAGATAGATCTCAGATCTGGGTAGCATCAGCTCAGAGTTCGGGAGAGAGACATCCCGAAGACAGCCTTCAGGAGTCGATATGGTCATTATGAGTTTGTAGTTATGTCTTTTGGACTAATGAATGTTGCTGCAACTTTTATGGACCTAATGAAATGGGTATTCAAGCCATACCTAGATATGTTCGTGATTGTGTTTATTGATGACATCCTGATATACTCGTGGAGCGAGGAGGAGCATGTCGCTCATTTGAGGGTGATGCTATAGACTCTCAAGGATCGCCAATTATATGCCAAATTCAGCAATTGCGAGTTTTGGTTGAACTCTGTGGCGTTTTTTGTCCATGTAGTATCAAGTGAGGGCATAAAGATGGACTCTTAGAAAATAGAAGCGGTGAAGAATTGACCTAGATTGGTGAATCCTTCGGATATCCGGAGCTTTTTGGGCTTAGCAGGATACTATCGGAGATTTGTTGAACGTTTCTCATCTATTGCAGCACCCTTGACCAAATTGACCCTAAAGAAGGTGAAATTCCAATGGTCGGAGGCTTGTGAGAAGAGCTTCCAAGAGTTGAAGACTCGACTCATCTCAGCACCGATATTGACACTACCCGAGGGTACCAATGGGTTCGTGGTGTATTGTGATGCTTCAAGGATCAGACTTGGGTGTGTATAGATGCAACACAAGAAAGTTGTAGCTTATGCTTCTAGATAGCTGAAAGTGCATGAAAAGAATTACCCAACTGATGATCTTGAATTGGCCGCGGTGGTATTTCCTTGAAGATATGGAGACACTATTTGCACGAGGTCCACGTGAATGCATTTACGGAACATAAGAGTTTACAATATGTGTTTACTCAGAAGGATCTCAATTTTTGGCAAAGGAGGTGGTTGGAGCTACTTAAGGATTACGACATGAGTGTCCTTTACCATCCGGGCAAGGCCAATGTAGTAGAAGATTCACTTAGTAGACTCTCTATGGAGAGTGTGTCCCATGTGGATGAGGGAAGAAAGGAGCTGGTGAAGGATGTGCATCGATTTGCAAGGTTGGGAGTTCGGTTGGTTGATTCGACCGATAGCGGTGTTATAGCTCAGAACGTATTAGAATAGTCCTTGGTGACTGATGTAAAATCTAGGTAAGATGATGACCTTATTTTGGTAAAGTTAAAGGAGGCCATTCAGAATCAGAAGGTAGAGGTCTTCTCCAAAGAGGGGATGATGTGCTTTGATACCAGGGTAGCTTATGTGTTTCAGATGTTGATGATTTGAGAAATCGAATGTTGCACGAGACTCACGGATCCAGGTATTTAATCCATCTAGGTGCCACCAAGATGTATAATGACTTATAGGAAGTCTATTAGTGGAATGGCATGAAGAAAGACATCAAAAACTTTGTGGCTAAGTGTCCAACCTGTCAGCAAGTGAAGGTCGAGCATCAAAGATCGGGAAGGGTGCTTCAGGATATCAGTGTTCCTACTTGGAAGTGGGAAGAAATAAATATGGACTTCATCACAGGGTTTCCTCGCACTCGATGGCAATATGACACCATTTGGATTATTGTAGACAGGTTGACCAAAGCCGCTCATTTTCTACCGGTCAAAACCACAGATTCGGTGGAGGATTATGCCAAACTACACATCCGAGAGCTAGTTCAGTTGCATGGAGAGCCCTTGTCCAACATATCAGACAAAGGTACCCAATTTACCTTGCAGTTTTGGAGGTCATTTCAAAAAGGATTTGGTACTCAGGTTAAACTCAGCACAGCATTTCACCCGCAAATGGATGGTAAAGCGGAGTGGACAATTCAGACTCTCGAGGAAATGTTGAGAACATGTATGATTGACTTCAAAGGTGGTTGGGATGATGATTTTCCTCTTATCAAGTTTGGATACAATAACAGCTACCATTCCAGTATTCAGATGGCTCCGTTTAAGGCTCTCTATGGGCGGAGATGTAGATCGCCTATTGGCTGGTTCGAAGTTGGTGAAGCTGAGATTATAGGACCGAATTCAGTCCATGAGGCTATGGAGAAGGTTCAGCTCATATGGGACCGGTTGAAAACAGCTCAAAGTCTCCAAAAGTCCTATGCCGATGTAAAAAGGAGAGAACTCGAGTTCGAAGTGGATGATTAGGTGTTTCTGAAGGTGTCTCCCATGAAGGGAGTGATGCAGTTTGGAAAGAAAAGAAAACTCAGCCTCGTTATGTTGGCCCCTATCGGATTGTGAAACGGATTTGCAAGGTGGCATATGAATTGGATTTTCCTTCAGAATTATCTTTCGTGCATCTTATTTTCCATGTATCGCTTTTGAAGAAGTGTTTGGGTGATCCTTCTCTAGTTGTCCTGGTGGACAGTGTTGGTTTGAAAGACAGCCTTAGTTATGAGGAGGTTCCGATGGAAATACTGGATCGTCAAGTTTGAAGGCTAAGGAACAAGGAAGTAGCTTCAGTTAAAGTTTTATGGAGGAATCAGCATGTTGATGGAGCTACATGGGAAGCTGAAGCAGACATGATGGCTAGATACCCACATTTATTCTCTACCGGCTTAGTTCCAGCTTGAGGTATCAGTTTTGCCCTAAAATTCTTTTTAGTTTTCATGTTCAGTTTATGTGCCCCAGTTTCTTTCATATATGTGGATGTGTATATGATACATGAATTTAGTTCAACCATGTAGTTTGAATCGGAGATAGTCATTCCGCTAGTTTTCAGCTTAAATGATCAGTATTTGAGTATGATGATTGCATTTCTCTATTTTCTGTATGTTTTCCAACATTCGAGGACGAATTTTCCCTAGGGGAGATATTGTAATTCCCTAGGAGTGGCTAAAACTAGACTCGGGATATAAAAATTAAACTTGGCATAAATTTGGAAAACCATCATAGAACGGGTCATGTAACGGATCGTTGGTTCCACCAATGACCCGTAGGAAGTGCCCGTGGTGAGGTACAACCGGGTTGCAGTTCGAAATAACAGGTCACATAATGACCCGTGGTTTGATGTCACGAGTCATGACTTATGGTCGTGGTGAGGCTGGTCCTTAGCCTAGGAGGAAGTAAGGGGTCGTGGGATGACCATTTGAGAGCAGTAACGGATCGTGGTGAGAAACTGTGTGAAAGAGTAGAAAAGTTTCCAGTCGAAGTGATGGATGGAAACCACGACTCGTTGGAAGGAGGCACGAGTAATGGTGTTGCTTGTGGGAAGGCCCAGATGTAGGTCGTCCGTGGGAAAAAACAGAGGATACAACAGATCATCGTCTGATGTAATGACTCATCTTGTCGAGTCGTGGGATTGAATCTGAAAAGTGAAGTTTAGGCAGTGGATGCAACGGATGGATACCACGACTCGTGGTATCCAGGAACAACCTATGGATCAGTCGTTGTCACAGCCAGTGCAAAATTCAGGAAATTCATTAAGGATATTTTCGTCATTCCTAAGTCCTAGGGTCCTAAACTACATTGTTTAAGGCTTGAAATGAAGGGTTTTATGAGGGGAAAATCTATTCTAGCCTATTCTAAACCCATGCATGCAAGTTAGGGAGTTAGAGAGGAGATCAAGCTTAAGCCCTTCCAATTCTTCTCAAATTCCTCTTGGGATATCAAGGAAGTGTAAGAATCAGCTTTAATCAGGTATTTAGGGTTATGAATGGGTGAATCGTTCACACCCATACCCAATCCCTCTCTAAATCATAAAATTCTTATGTTTATTCTATGGGGTTTTAACCCAATGCATAAAATTTTTAATTTACTACATGGGCATGATTCAAAGGTGTTTTTATTATTGAATTATGAAGTATGGGCAAGTTTTACGTTGTTTTCATTAAAATCATGTTTCAAGACTTATAAATTCAATTTGCCCATTTATGAGAAGTTTATGGAAGTTGAGATTTATGAAGGATGTTCATGTATGATGAGGTATTAATGATGAAAAACATATTTTTCAAGTTACCCGTGTTTATAATCATGTTTTCAAGTGAATTGAGTATTTTCAAGTCTGTTAAAGTATTGGGTAATGCCCACATGTTAAAGTATGATTTATGATTTATGATATAAATTTCATGATTGATCAATTTATGATGTTGGCCGATTAATGGGCCCTTAATTCATGGCTAAACATGTATGTAAATGGGGATCAACAATGTTAATGTTTATTTGGCCATGAATATTATGAATGACGTTTATGAATTACATACGAGCCTAATGTGCATGTTTTTAGGAGCAGTGTATAGCACCGAGTAGCCCACCGTTCAAAGGACTACGGAGTTGTCTCATAACTATGTGCCACCGTAGGTTCATGTTGATATATTACAATTCTAATGGATCCACTCTTTCGTTATATCACATAATGCACGTCCCTTGCCTGGCGAGCCGGGGATGACTCTGCCCACTTGAGTGAGACAGTTTGGGCATCATGTAAGGCTCTACCATGATGGTGTCGGTTATGAAAAGTTTTTCCATTATTCCGCATGTTTTATGCATTGTTATGTTTATGTTACTTTGGCTCAAGTTATGATTTATAAAGTTTCTCTTATGACTACGATAATGAATGGATTACGAATGTTTTGAAAACCTTGAGCCTTATGTTACATTATGATATTTATGTTATGAGCATGTTGTCCTATTCCTATGATCTCTTACGAATTTTTATGTATTTTAAATGTCCATTTTACTTACCTTGCATACTCAGTACATTCCATGTGCTGACCGCATACTTTATGTTTTATCGTTTCATGGTAGAGGCTCTGATCTTTAGACCCAGCACCATCATTAGCTCGTTCTCGGAGTTAGCATCTAGCTCATTATTGAGTCCTTATTCTTCTAGGACTAGTTGATATCAGTTATCTCTTTATGTTCAGTTTTCTAGACTTGTCAGGATAGTTGGGGGTGTTGTCCCATCAACCCATAAGATATGTTAGAGTCTTTCGACTATGTGTAGTATTCAACTCTCATGTATGAAGTACGTTCATCCTTCTACATTATGTCATGATTATGCTTCCGCTATGTTGTTATGTTGAGTATCCCTCTTTATCGATATTGAGTTAGATGTATGTTCATGTCATGGGTCGACTTGGAGTCTCTCGGGGCTCCTTGCCCCGTATTGCGATCCTGGTCTACGTTCGGGTCGTGACAGGTGACAAGAGAAGAGAGTGCGGACTTAGTCTCCTATCTACCGAAGGGGTTTGCTTATATTTGGTACCGTTAGTGAGGGATGGTAGAGTAGTGGGCCCAGTTACTCTGAGCTAGGATAAGTTCATGACTGCTTTCTTACACAGATTCTTCCATAGGGAGTTGAGGGAGACAAAGGAGGCGGAGTTCATGAACTTGAGGTAGAACAATACGATTGTGCAATCGTACGCCTTGTAGTTCACCTGGCTGTCCGAGTATGTGCCAGAGACGGTTGCGGATTAGAGAGCACGCATGAACAATTTTATGTATGAAGTGCCAGATTTGCTGGTCAAGGAGTGTAGGAATGCAATGCTGAACAATGATCTAGACTTCTCTCGATTGGTTATATACGCCTAACAGATAAGGCAGATCGAATGAAGGAAAGGGAGAGAGACCAAGAGGGCCAGGACAACAACTTTGGATTTTCCCAACAAAGGCGCGGTGGGGGACATCGTCAGCAGTCCCACCAGAGGTCATCAGCCCTAGCACCATCATCAGCAAGTGTGCCATCCAGATCTAGGCGTCATCAAAGGGGACGGGCATCAGGCTCTCAAGGTCAGGGGAGCGTATTAGTAGAGCCCAGCATTCTAGTTTGTAGCAAGTGTTGTAGGAGGCACATCGGAGAGTGGCTAGCAAGTTCAGGTGCATGTTTTGGGTGTGGGAAACCCGGACATATGCTCAGAGATTTCACTTCAGCCAGACAGGGCCATGGTAGAGGTCGTGACCCTGCCACTAATTTAGCAGCTCTTCAAACATGCTCAACTCAGTAGGGTGCATCCACTAGTGCAGGTGGTGGTCAGTGTCAGAATAGATTTTATACCCTCTCATCTCGTTAGGAGCAAGAGGCCTCTCCAAATGTGGTCACTGGTATGTTACGAGTATTTCATATTGATGTGTATGCATTATTAGATCCAGGGGCTACTTCATCTTTTGTGACGCTTTATGCTGCTATTAGTTTCGGAGTCAGTCCCGAAATCTTATTAGAACCCTTCTCCATCACTACTCTAGTTGGTGACTCAGTTATATCTCGATGGGTATACAAAAAATGCTCTGTCACAGTCCTTCAGGAAGTCAACTCAGCTAATCTAGTAGAGTTAGAAATGACTGATTTCGATGTTATCTTTGGCATGGATTGGTTGCATGCATGTTATGCCTCGGTGAATTGTAGAACCCGAACGGTATAATTTCTATTCCCAAGTGAGCCAGTCCTGGGATGTAAGGTAGTACAGTTGTGCCTGTAGATCACTTTGTTTCTTATCTTTAGTCAAGAAACATGATTTCCAAGGGTTGCGTGTACCATCTACTTTGGGTTAAGGATGCTACATCTGAGACCCCGACTCTTCAATCTGTCCCTATTGTATGTGAGTATCCAGAGGTGTTCCCTGATGATTTACCAGGAGTCCCCCCAAGTGGGAGATTGACTTTGGTATTGACCTCCTTCCCTATACACAACCTATAATTATTCCTCCTTATAGAATGGCTCCATTTGAGCTAAAGGAGTTGAAAGAGCAGTTGAAGGATCTTCTAGATAAGAGCTTCATTAGGCCTAGAAAGTCCACGCGGGGTGCACTTGTTCTCTTTGTTTGCAAGAAATATGGGTCTCTTCGAATGTGTATTGACTATCGGAAGTTGAACAAGGTCACAATCAAGAACAAGTATCCCCCCCCCCCCAGAATTGATGACTTGTTTGACCAACTTCAGGGTGCTAAGTGTTTCTCAAAGATAGACTTCAGATCTGGGTATCATCAGGTAAGAGTTTGGGAGAGTGACACTCCGAAGACAGCTTTCAGTACTTAGTATGGTCACTATGAGTTTATATTTATGTCATTTGGATGAATGAATGCTCCTACAACTTTCATGGATCTGATGAATAGGGTATTCAATCCATATATAGACATGTTCGTGATTGTCTTTATAGACGAAATTCTCATATACTCTCGGAGCGAGGAGGAACATGTCGCTCATTTGAGGGTGGTGCTACAGACCCTCAAGGATCGCCAACTGTTTTGCTAAATTCAGCAAGTGTGAGTTTTTGTTGGATTCTTTAACATTTTTAGGACATGTAGTGTCAAGAGAGGGTGTGCAGGTGGAGTCTCAAAAGATAGAAGCAGTGAAGAATTGGCCTAGACGAGTTAATCCTTCGGATATTAGGAGTTTCTTGGGTTTAGCTGGCTATTACAGGAGGTTTGTTGAAGGATTTTCATCTATTACAGCACCGTTGACTAAGTTGACCCAGAAGAAAGTAAAATTTCAGTGGTCGGATGCCTATGGGAAGAGTTTTCAGGAGCTAAAAACTCGACTAACTTTAACCCCAGTTTTGACTCTAACAAATGGCACAGATGGATTCGTTGTGTATTGTGATGCCTCTAGGGTTGGTCTTGGATGTGTGTTTATGCAACATGGTAAGGTAATTGTGTATGCCTCTACACAACTTAAGACTCATGAGAAGAATTACCCGACATATGACCTAGAGTTGGCGGTAGTGGTATTTGTATCGAAGATTTGGAGGCACTACTTGTATGGTGTTGTACTACCCCGGAAAGGGCTAAAATATGACCTGGGAGTTTAATTGGAAAAGTGCAGAAAACTAGAAAAAATATCTCAGGACGGGAGGCTTAACGACTCGTGGTGGGATACCGCGAGTCATCGTGTGCTGTCGTGGTGTGGGAGTCAGGAGGTAGTGGCAACGGACGACCTGACGAGTCGTCTGGCCTGGCAACGACTCGTCATGTCAGTCGGTAGGAGGGAGAAGCTTTGGTTTTAAAAAGGATTTCCAGTGTACTTGACGGAAGGGCATGACGGCTTGTCGGGTGTGGTAACGAGTCGTCACGTTGGTCATATCCTGAAGTTTGAGATTTCCAGTAGACTTAACGAGTGCGCCTAATGAGTTATCGGATGTGACAACGACTCGTCAGGTGGGTCGTGGGTTTCGGTTTGGCCAATGTTTTTATGTTTTTCTCAGGGGTGTTTTGGTAAAATCCTATGCTCCCAGTTCTTAAGTGATGTCGTTTTGGGTATGTTTGGGGAAGTTTTTAAGGGTTCTTCTAGACCAAAACCCTCATTCTCTCAATCTCTTTCTTCCTCCTCTCTTCTCAAAAATCCTAGGGGTTTCACCAAGGTGTTCTTCA
>JACEIK010000507.1:284376-298644 GCA_018107945.1 Datura stramonium | reverse complement strand
TTTGATTATGATATTGATGACCATTTTGGATTCACTAGGTGGTGTAGGCTTGAGTAATTGAAGTAAATTATGTGCCATCACTATGTTCTAGATTTAATTGATTGGGCATGACAAGATTGCATCTCCATTATTGAACTACAAAGCTTGGGCGAATTCTATATTGTTTTTCCCTTACTAAAATTATTTTTATAAAAATCTTGGAATCTAAAACGCCCGTGACCTAAGAGTTCACAAAGGAGTGATTATGTCAAGTGTGTGGAATGTTATAGACCTAAATAAACGAAGTCATGTATCTTGATAGAGTATGAGTTGCATTTATAAACCATGTGTGATCTCATATTACATGTTGAATAAGATGAACTTGGAATTCGGAATGTCATGATAGTATATGCATAATGTGACTCTGTAGAATGCTCGTTAGCATAAGATGCTTGAAGTAGCTATTGATTGGACTCCTTAATGAGGTGAATTATGATGATAACGCATGAAAATGATATTTCAACTTTTGGGCTTGATGTTATTAGTAAATAGACCCCATCCTGTTGATGAGAATGTTGTATGACGGAAAAATCAGTAAACGTCCTTATCTCTGATTAGCTGTTGCAATTAGATTACCGTTAGTCAATCGGGATCCTAGTTAGCAAGAATGTTTCCCTAGTCAGTCGGGATTCTCGTTAGCAAGACTATTTCCCTAGCTTTTCGGGACTCACATCCCTAGCTACTAACCAAGCATGTTTCTCCTCCTTCAGTCAGGACTAACATCCCTAGCTAGTTAGTGACTCGCAAGATCAGACCCTTCGTTCCCTTAGACAGTCAGGGACCCTCATGATATCAGTCATGGCGTTGCACCTCTGTGTCATTATGATTACTACTTTTGTGCATCACTGAACTTATAATAATGCATGACCTTATAATATGATTATGTCTATATGAATATGTGGATCTCATACCAGGTTGTTGTACCTCATTTTGGTTGTGTTACTAATTCTGTGATTTATGGTACTCCCTGCTTGTATACTTATTCTTTTGAGTTATTTATTACATTTATGCATAATCAGTACATTCCAAGTGTTGACCGCACGCCTCATGTGCTATATCATTTCATGATACAGATTCAGGTCTCCAGGTTCAGCCGTGTGGCTAGATACGCTCCTTCCTCTCCCAGTTGCTAGTGGTGAGTCCTCATCTTCTGAGGACGTGACTTATATTCCTATTTTATTATGTTCTAGTTTTCAAAATTTGGGAGTTAGCTGGTGGCTTGTCCCAGAAACTCATCAGTTTAGTAGAAGGCTTTCGGACTTGTCTAGACAGTTTCAGCTATGTATTTAAGTGTTATTAAATTGTCTTTATGGATCATATTAGATTCTTGTTATTTTCTTACGCTTGTTCATGATGTTAGATGTTTCTTGTGTTAAGAATATGTTATGATTATGCCATGGGTCGACTTGGATCCTTTAAGGGTTCCTTGTTTCGTGCCTACAATTTGGGTGTACTCTCGGGTCGTGAAAGGTGTGCACATAGATATGTTCACAGACCACAAGAGCCTAAAGTATGTGTTTACTCAGAAGGACTTGAATTTGTGAAGGAGATAGCTAAAACTTTTCAAGGACTATGACATGAGTGTTCTTTATAGCCGGGCAAGGCCAATGTAGTGGTGGATGCCTTAGCAGGTCATTCATGGCGAGTGTGTCTCACGTTGAGGATGGAAGGAGGGAGTTGGTGAAGGATGTGCATCAGCTCGCTTGTTTGGGTGTTCGCCTTGTTGACTCGACAAATGGTGGTGTCATTATTTAGAATGGTTCAGAATCCTCTTTGGTGACTAAGTTCATGGAAATATGAGGATTCCATTTTAGTGTAGTTGAAAGAAGCGGTTCAAAATCAAAGTGTGGAGGTATAGTCCCAAGGGGAAAATGATGTACTTTGATATCAGGGTCGTTTATGTGTTTCGGATGTCGATGATTTGAGAGAAAGGATGTTTCATAAGTCTCATGGTTCTTGATACTCTATTCATCTAGGTGCCACCAAGATGTACCGTGACCTACGGGAAGTCTATTGGTGGAATGGATGAAGAAAGATATAGCAGAATTTATAACTAAGTGTCTAAACTATCAGCAAGTGAATGTGGAGCATCAGAGACCTGGAGGATGCTACAAGACATTAGTATCCACATTTGGAAGTGGGAAGAGATCAATATGGATTTTATCATAGGGTTGCCTCATACTCTGTGACAGTATGACTCTATATGGTGGTGGTGGATAGGTTGACCAAGGCATCTCATTTCCTACCGGTTAGAACTACCGATTCAGCTGAGGACTATGCTAGATTATATGTTATAGAATTAGTTCAGTTGCAAGGAGTTCCCTTGTCCATCATTTTAGATAGAGGTACTCAGTTTACCTCGCAGTTTTGGAGATCATTTCAGAAAGGACTTGGTACTCAGATCAAGCTCAGTACAGCTTTTCACCCACAAACAGATGGTAAGGCTGAGCGGACTATCCAGACTCTTAAGGACATGTTAAGAGTGTGTGTGATTGACTTCAAGGATAGTTGGGATGATCATTTTCCTCTCATCTAGATTGCTTAGAACAACATCTACCAATCTAGCATTCAGATGACTCCGTTTGAGGCTCTTTATGAGTGGAGGTGTAGGTCGAAGTTGTAGTACCTCAAAAGTCCCTCAGATCATACCCGAGGGTTCAAGTGGAGAAAATAGGAAAATATTGCTTAGGCCACAAGACGAGTCATCCAGTGATCAATGAGGATACTTCACGAGTCGTTAAGTGACTCGTGAAGTGAGAGAGAATTTGCGATGACCCGTGGTCTGGGGGTAACCACGAAAGGCAGCCACGAGTCATGATGTGACTCCATGACTTGTGAAGTTGGTCATGGCCAGGAGCTGGGTTGGAGACTGGAAATTTAGGCAGTAGACTTAACGACTTGGACTAATGACTCGTTCAATACACCACGAGTCATGAATTCATGTATGTACCAATAATTTCTATTATCAAGTCTATTTCAAGCATGTTAAGGTTTTCACAAGCCGACATGATCTAAATATGACTTCATGATTTGACTAAATCTTATGATATTATCTTACCATATGGTTTTTGAAGTCTAGAATCCCATCTTTCAACTTGTGGTATATTTTGAGCCAAGGCTCCTCATGTTTAGTTTTTAGACTATGTATATATTGTTATGATCGGCTTCGTCGAGAGACGATGGTTCAGCTTGGTAGAAAAATGATGGAGAGAATATGCATGTTCTTGAAAATAGTGTCTAGCACCAAGTAGGCTTCGGGTTCAGAAAACACCAAACCTTATAACTACGTGCCTATGTAGGTTTATTTAGATTATTTGGGACCTCCCATGAGAGTTTCCCCTGCTCCCGAGGGGCCTTCAGCTTGATATCGATATCATGATAGCGCCCTTAGCCCTGACAAGGATTTGGACGGCTCTGCCCATTTGAGTTTAATAGTTGGGACCATGTAAACTCTATCGTGGTAATGTCGGTTATATGATGAGTCTCCCATTGTTCTTCATAATTTTAGTCATGCATATTCATCAGTTATGATATTATGTTTTCATCAGGTTTGACCCAGTATTCAGTTTTTACTTATGATTATCAGTTTTCAGCTTTGGCTCATTCGATTCAGTTATGAGGTTCAGTTATGTTTAATTTTATATTTTTCAATTAATAGCATGCAAGCCTTACTCTCAAAATCTTATGACGTAATGATTTATGATATGCATGCTTTCAATTTTGCTTACTCAGTTGTTTTACTTACCTTGCATGCTCGGTACATTTCAAGTACTGACCACATACTCTATGTTGTATTGTTTCATGATGAAGGCTCAAACATTTAGGATCAATCCCACCGCTAGCCAGTTCTCAGAGTTTAGCATATCCAGGCTTGTGGTGATTCCTCATTCTTCGAGGACCTTCAGTTTTCCTGTTAACGAAACCTTTCAATTTTAGTCTTTTAGTGAGCTAATTGGAGTCTTTTCCTATCAGCACATTAGTATATAAAGGCTTATCAGACATAGTTATGGAATCATCTCTAGATTTCATGTTTGATGTTCTGTTGTTCAGATATTATTATATATTCAAACTTCCGCTATTTTAGATGTTAGTTTTTTGCAGTATTTATGTTGAGCTTAGTTATCATGTTCATTTCATGGGTCGACTTGAAGTCATTTATGGTTCTAGGTTCCGTGTCTAGATTTGGACCTATGTTCAGGTCGTGACAGAAGTAGGTGGATCTACATTGATAGGGCCAGATTTGATTCAAGAGGCCATGGAGAAAGTTCAGCTCATAAGGAAAAGGCTAAAAACAGCTCAGAGTCGTAAAAAGTCATATGCGGATGTTAGGCGCTAAGAACTCGAGTTTGAAGTTGATGATTGGGTATTCTTGAAGGTGTCTCCTATGAAGGGAGTGATGAGGTTTAGAAATAAAGGGAAGCTCAGTCCCCAATATGTAGGCCCGTACGAGATTTTGAGGTGTGTTGGCAAGGTGGCTTATGAGTTGGAGCTACCAATGGAGTTAACGTCAGTGCACCTAGTTTTCCATGTATTTCTATTGAAGAAGTGCATTGATGACCCGAGTTTGGTTGTTTCGGTGGAGAGAATAGGTGTAAAGGATAGACTTACCTATAAGGAGGTATCCATTGAGATTCTTGATCGTCAGATTCCAAAGTTGAAGAACAAAAAAGTAGATTTAGTGAAAGTCTTGTGGAGAAATTAATTCATTGAGGGAGCTATGTGGGAAGCCGAAGCAGATATGACAGCTAAATACCACCATTTATTCCCTTCCAGTCCCGTTCAACATGAGTATCAATTTACTTTGTAATACTCTATTCAGTTTTATATCAAGTTCATGTCTCTCAGTTCCTTTCATGTTCAAGCATGTATGTATGATTTATGAATTCATTTTAGTCATGTATCTTAGTCCGGAGTCAGTCACTCTGTCAGTTTTTAGCTTTAGTTGTTCAGTATTTGGGATTGCAGTTCCTTCCCTAGGTTTTCAGTATGCTTAACCCAAATTAGAGGATGAATGTTCCCAAGGGAGAGATATTGTAATACCCTGAAAGTTTCTAAGACTAGACTTGAGATTTGAAATGTGATCAGCAGGAAAAATTGGGAAATTGCCTCAGTACAACTCAACCTACAAGTCGTAGGTTATGGTATGGGTCGTAGGAAGACCCGTGGTACAGTTTAGAGATTTCTTTCCCCAGACCACAAGTTCCCACTACGAGTCGTACTGTGCGGATACAACTCGTTGTACGAATCGTAACAAGTACTTGGGATTTTTCAGATGCTAATTGTACTAGTGTTGGTACGACTCGTGATAGCCTGTTATGGCTTGTAATATGATTTGTGGAAATATTCGTAGGATTAGAGGTTTTAGACTTGTTCAGTACGGAAGGATACCCCGAGCAATAGAAGGATGGCACGACTGTGGTACGAGTCATAACGGCTAACAGAATCAGTTTTCCTACAAATTCATTAAAGGTATTTTCATAAATCCTAAGCTCCTAAGCTCTAAACTAGGTTGTTTTAAGCTCTGAAAAGAGGGTTTTAAGGGGTTAAACTCATTCTAAATCATTCCCCTCCCATGCATGCAAGATTAGGATTTTCTCATTGAAGATCAAGCCTAGAATTTTTTAAGTTCTTCTCCAAAGATCGTTCACTTTGAAGGAAAAGTGTAGATTCAATTTACCCAGATATGTAGGTCTATGAATGAGAGTTTGTTTCACTCTCATGCCCAAATTTCTTCTCAAGTTCATGAATTCAAGTGTTATTTCAAGTGTATGATCTTATGGGGTTTTAGTCCAATTTCATGAAATTCTCTATGATTTGGTTATGGGTCAATTCTCTTCATGTTTCAAAGCATGTTTTAAGATTCATGGGTAGATTTTATATACTAATTGATTAGAAATTCATGAATCCAAGTTTTAGAAGATTACGCCCAATTATGCAAGTTCATGAAAAGTCATATTTATGATTTATGATTTCAAGTATGAGGAGATATCTAGCATAATTAAATGTTTACAAATTACCCGTGTATAAATTCATGATTTTACTTATGAAGTCTATTTCAAGTATGCATGATTTTGAGATTTGGGCAACCCACAAAAGCTAAGCATGTTTTTATGATTTAGTTCAGTTTTATAATATCAGGTTACCATATGGTATGGAGTGATATTCCCTATTTTCAGCTTATGGTGTGTTTGGAGCTAGGACTCCCCATATTCAGATTTTAGACTATGCATGCAATTACATTATCAGCTTTATTAAAAAATTATGATTTCAGATTTATTAAAAAATGATGGAGAGCATCTTGCATGATTTTGGAAGTAATGTATAGCACCGAGCAGGCTAGGGGTTTATTAAAACCTTGGGTCTCATAATTACACGCCAACTTAAGTTTATATATATTTATTTGGGGCCTCTCAAGAGAGTTTCCGCCAAGTAAGGGGCTTTCAGTTTGATATCGATACATGGTAGCGTCCTTAGCCCTAGCATGATTTCAGATGGCTCTGCCCACTTGACTGTAATAGTTGGGGCATCACGTAAGCTCCGCCATGATGGTGTCAATTGTGATGAGTCTCCAATTGTTCCTCATGATTTTAGTTATGCATGTTTATGACTTATGATATTATGTTTTCAGTAGATTTGACCCAATGATTAGTTTATAAGCTTTTACTTATTTTTTCAGCTATGGCAAGACATATGATTCTACTTTCAACTTTGGGTCATTCGATTCAGATATGAGATTCAGTTTATGACTATGCATGTATTTAGATATCGGCTTGCAGTTCTTACTCTCATGATCTTACGATTTATGTTATGTGCAGGATTTCAGTTATACTTACTCAGTCTGTTTTACTTACCTTACATACTCAGTACATTCCAAGTACTGACTGCATACTCTATGTTGTATCGTTTCATGATATAGGTTCAGACGTTCAGACTCAGTCCCTCCATTAGCCAGTCTCCGCATTTTAGTCAAGTTCTCTTATTGGTGAGTCCTCATCCTTCGATGACCTTCAAATTGTTAAGTTGTGTTACTTTCAGTTTCATATTTTTAGTGAGCTAGTTGGGGATGTTGTCCCATCAACTCTTTGGTAATGTTAAAGGCTTTTTCAGACAATATGTAGAATCTCAGCTTGTCATTGTTGACTCTATTTATGGTTGATATGTATTCAGACTTCCATTTATTCATATTTAGTTTATTAGTTTTGTTTAATGTATGCTCTTTAGCCACTATGTTCATGCCATGGGTCGACTTGGAGCCATTCATGGTTTTAGGTTCCGTGTCTCGGCCCGGAGTCTCTCGGGTCATGACATCTTTACCCCTAGCCTTCATTATGACCTCCAATTCCTAATTGATTTTTAAGTGTAGCGACTCTACATTAGTGGCAAGTTACACAAAGGGTAAGCCTATGGGTTAAGTTATATGCATGAGAATTTCTTTGTGAGAGTAAGTGTATTTGTTTTATTCTATAATACCTTGAGTGTGAATTGCTTGATGATTAAATGGGATTCTCTCTTGATGTGAGTAGCATCATCTTCTTGGGGAACATGCTTGCACAGGACAAAAAATATGATTGAGACAAGAATGTAGTGAGTTTGAAAGAAAACTTTGAATGTGAATTTTTAATGACTTAAGATTCTATATAAGTTTTCTATGATCAACAATGCCCATTGTTTTGAATGAAGGAATCATACATGAATCATGCCAATTGATTGTGGTCATCTCTTGAAGCATTTGCATATAGTGTTGAGTCTCCTCTTTTCCTTTGAGTTGGTGAGCAATCTTAGGGTTATTTAGGTCTTAGTGGTCCTTCGTATATAATCTCATGTAAAATGACATGCTTACTCCAATAGTTTAGCTGCAAAGAATTGCCTTGCTTGAGGACAAGCAATGGTTCAAGTTTGGGGGTTTGATGAGTTGGTAATTTACCAACTTATTAGGCTTTTAAACATGAGCTTTTGCTTTGTTTTTAAGTTATTTTGGAGTATGTTATGCTATTTCTCTTTTATTTTTGTAAGCATTCACTTAAAGAGAGAACGTAAGGAATTGAACAAAAGCATGAAATTAAAGAAGAGGACTGGAGCTCTATTGGATGAGATAGACGCTCCATCGGATGGGACCGGTGAAATGCCAACTGAAACATAGGAGCATACTGGCAATAAGTGGAAGGTGCACCGGCGGAACGCGGGTCAGCACCTGCGAATCGCCAGTCCCAACACTAGTCAGATCCCAAAGTCACTAACCCCACCTGCGGAAAAAGCGGTGTCCAGCGAATGGGTACCGGCGGAGCACTGGTGACTCGCAAGTGAGGCCGTATTCAAGAGGATAAAATCGTCCAGCACGGGATTTGAGGAGCATCTTTTTAACCTATTTCTGTACATTCTCTAGAAAATACTGAATATTCCATTCCAGACATGTGGAGTTAGAGAGAGAAATATTGAATAACTTTTCTTCTTATTCTTCCTCAAGGTACAAACCACCATTGAAGGCAATTTTGAGCTTGCTAGTTACTCTTAATGATGACTTTTATGAATTTATTTGTCAATATGCTTTTGTATTATTCATCCATGAGTAGCTAGATATTTTGCTAGGGGTGTGTGCATGATTGGGAATAAATTGGATTGGGTATGGCTATATTAATCTTCTAATTACTTATTTAGTATAAATCTGTTGTTTTCTCTCAAATTATAATTGAATTAGCCATAGTTGCAAATGTGGGTTATGTCTACTTATTCCATTTTTGATTGAAAAAGGGTAATTGAATATGGGGGAGAAAGCAATGGTAGGCAATATGGTCTTGAGTGTGTAGTATTGGACTAGATATAGCCAAAATCCATAGTCATATATCCATTAGAAATTAGACTACAGAGATAGCTCAAATCTTGCTAAGCTATAGTGGGTTAATTAATTGAGGCCTTGTGGTTTGAGAAAACTCAAGAAAAAGAGCACCCAAGTGGTTGGGAAACATCGGGTGTCACTTTATCCACGGTTATTTATGCTTATGAGTAATTATTTAATTTTCTAGTTAATCCTAATCTAATCGAGCCCCCATCAATAGCACATCCCTGGTCCTTGCTCATAATTGTTCATCCACTTTGGTTGCGTTGTTCTCTTGATAGTTGAATTTAATTTAAATTGTGATCTCGTTTTTCCCCCCAACATTTTTATTTTTATTTTCAATACATGAATGCAATTTTGGTTCAAGTCAATACATAACTTTTGTGTTATTCAATCGCTACTCCCTGTGGATTCGACCTCAACTCTGAGTTAATTATAAAGATAACTATCATAATACCAAAAATATATCTATAGGGATTGTATAACACTATATTGTTAAATCCTAACAAAAGAAAAAAAAATCAAAATTTTAGCACGTACAAATGGAAACATATTCCAAAAAATAGAGAATTTCTCTCTTTTGCTTCAACTTGATGTTTACCATTCCAGTGCTTGTACTTGTGTTATACTTTCTTTGGGTGCGGTGCAGGTTCTTCAGTAATTCAGTGACCTGTTAAAAGAATAACTTCATGTCAATCATTCCAAACTTTAAAAGATACTAATTTCATCAATCTAACACATGAGCTAATAAAGCCAATTTATGTAGTAGTAGCATAATTAGAAAGTCGGAAAGTCCCCATTCATATAATAGAAAATATTTTTTCAACTTATGAAAAGGAACTTGATGTCTTATCTACAGTATCCTTGGGCATTAAAAAGGATGGTAGCTTCTTATTTCAAAAGTTACCTTGAGTAATAATTCATGTCCACTTCCATGCTTCTCCCGCCATGATTGATACCTTCGAGATCCACTAGGCATTCATTATCTTGGGGTCCTATTTTTGTACAGTTATTGACTTGTACGACATAGAGAATTAGACGAGCCAGAGAGAAATAAAATCTCATGCCAAAAATCACAAATATACTTGCTTAATATTTGAGAGATATTCATATCATAGCAAGAAAGAATGCTCCAGGGCAACACAGAATGATGAGTCTTTACAAACAAGGATTTCCTTTACCAACCCACAATTCCCCTTGTAGCTTAGACTTATCTTAGTTCAGGATAAAATATAAAAGATTAGTTTCAGTTATTCAAGTCATCGTGAAATATTCCGTACATGAAAGTAAAAGGAAAATTTTTTTGTTAGTGACAAAGGTTAATCAACCAAACTCCAAGAGAGTTACTCAATTTCAAAAATAAGAAAACTAGACGGGATAAATATACTATATTCTTAATGAGAAAATTTAATGTTGAACTAAGGGAAATGAATAATAAGTGAGAGCTCTGACCCTCGAAGAATTTTCAGATTTCTCTTCGACATGCTGATATTTTTACCTTGCGGCTCTATTTACTCTTAATCACCTTAAGGCTCTATATATTCTTCTTACTTAGTCCTAGAGAAGCCAAAAGTTGATTATCCTTTTAGCAATGGTTTAAGACATAACTCTTATATACGTATATAAAGAATTCTATTGTCAACGCTTCTCGGGAGTTAAAGGGGCATGTTCATCAAAGTAAACATACCATGAAGGACATGGAAAACATACCCGGAAAATAGAGGAATGGGTTTAACTTTCAGATCACTCTACCAAGACATGGTAAATATAGTAGAACTCTCAACAACTCCCACATGTGTATCCAAGCACTTCATAAATTACACTAGTCACTAAATGAAACTGCCAAACACTTCACACACACAAAGTAGTCTCACCCTGTTAGAATTGTGAAAAGCTAAGATTGTTTTCCAAATTAGTTGACATTTTTTTATTAGTTTAATTCCCACGCAATCTTTAATCAAAAGAGAAATAATGCAAATAGAAAAAAAAAATTTAGTCCTAATAGGTTAAGAACCCAACAAAACCTAATAATGAGAAAAACGTTGAGGTTAGTAGTCCATGTTTCATTCAACTCTAACAAGAAAATATACCACTAAATTCATTAATAAATACTCATCATGTCATAGTTGGTAAAAAGTTATATTAACCTGCTAAATGATTCAACTTGTACTTTATTATCACTTAAAGATGTTGTTAATAAAGCGTACTAAACAGTAAACTTGCAAGCCGTTCATATTTAATCTGCCATCCTATGTTTTTTGTCTGTATGGTTATCACAAAGAAGAAGAGAGTACCATAATATTTAAGAAACTTAATTAAAGAGTTAGTATACAGGAATGATGGAAGAAACATACATCTATATTTAGTTACAAAGCACTTTCTCAGTTAGTATCTATATTTAGTTCCAAAGCACTTTCTCAGTTAGTATAACCATGACACAAAACTCCAATGATACAAAGGTATTAATAGGATACATCTTAACTCAGTTTCGACATTAGCAACAAATACTAAGAATTTGTTTTCTTTTACTAAAAGGAGTCATCCAACATTTTGCTTATTTTTTTCCCCAGAAATTAGGCAATCCATTTCCATCCCATTACAACTCTTTATGAGCAAATTTTCTTATGACTTCAAAATGGAGCTCATCTTTCCTTTTCCTTTAATGGGTGGGCTGATAAAAGAACTTGACAGGTTGAAGAAAAAAAGACTGAGAATTGCCACCGCTATAAGAAAAATAAGAACTGTCAAAACTCTCACGCGTGAAGTAGTTCTAAAGCCTTTATGTAATAAGATAACAAGCCTGCGAGCAAACAAATCTCTTATGCACCCACTATGCATCTTAACGTCCAGGAACTGTAAAATCAGTTAAAATCACAAATTAATGAATACAAAGACATCATAGGTGCTCCTTTTGATACATATAAAACACGGAGCACCTAATATGTCTTTGTATCAATTTAAAAGGACTATATTGTCAAGTTCTTACAACTTCCTTAATAAGCAAATTGCTCCCTTTTAACAATTAGTAAAATTGTCAAAATAATACAAGTATAGCTATTGCAAAATCAATCAGACTGGACCAATAAACTACAAGAAACATGAGTTCTAAAGGAGTTAACCCCACACAAAAAATTTCATGGTACCATGATTAGCATGCTATGCCTCATGAAAATCAATCAGATTGGACCAATTAACTATAAGAAACATGAGTTCTAACGGAGTTAACCCCACACAAAAGAATTCGTGGTACCATAATCAGCATGACATGCCTCATGATTATTTTTCTGATGAAGTAATAAGAAGTTTCATTACTGCCTCATGATTATCCGATAAAACATTTGTAGGCAAGTGTAAAACTTTCATATAAGAACAAAATCAGCTCAAAATACCTGAACAAGAACCTCTTCATCTCCAACGGACTTTATAAGAAAAGAAAATAGAGAGAAATAGAGTTGCTTTAGCTAATAGAATAGCAGCTGACCAAGAATTAGAGTTGAGACTTTATCGAATTTCTACGGCAGAAAACATCGCCAGATTAATTCTGGAAAAGAATGTCAACTTTTATTTTCAAAGTGGAGAAACCAAATACGAGCATATTTTATACGACAAATTTAATACTTTAAAAAGTAAAACACTTGGTACGTATTAGCCAATTGTGACTCAAGAAAATAAACGGCCAACCAAGACACTATTAAATAAATGATTAATTGGATAACCAACATCTTGAATTGAGGCATAGTAACTGTTGTTTATAATCGACATACTCTACAAGGCATGAGTCCGGATCCTTTTGTTCATGTGGGTTAGAGGTATCCAAAGTTGGAATAGTCCTGAATCATGATAAATTTGTCAGAAGACTAACCAATAATTAAATAACAAACTAAAGCATGAACCATCACTCCAATTGCTTACTAAGTAATCAATTTATTGGAGTATGACTGCATATTTAGTTAAATAGCAAATCACATTGGTATCGGTTCCTAGTGCTTTTACATCATACTTGGGACTAATTTATTCTATTTGAGATAACATTCCTGCCTACTTTTAAGATCAGTTCTTGGTAAGTGTTCAATGTATTTATCTTGATTAACAATTGACGTTGGCATATTTCTATTCTCATTTGCAATATTTTTATTCATATTTTATCATATTTTGAGTTCATAATCCTTAATTAGTGCTTAGATTCATGTGTGTGTATTTTATATACTAACAAATTATTTGAGTTGATTTGAGCAAGAAACTAAGCAAAATGGACTCAAAATGATCCAAGGAGTGAAGATTTGAGGAGCTAAAAGGTCTGGTGCTATGGCTGTCACTCCGCACCACGTCCCAAACTTGAAAAAAGAAAACTTCATATTGGGGCGCGCTAGCCCTTGAACTTCAGAAGAATTGCACTTCACAAACCTTGGCGAGATGAGTGGCGCTTCGCACCAGAGGTGTCCATACTTAGAGAAATTTGACGAACACTTTGGCGAGATAAAGAGGGCGACGCGCCGAAGCCTAAACTTCAGAAGAAACTTGAGAAAAACCTAGTAAGATGCATGGGGCGGCACGCTAGGGCCTTTTCGAAGCTGAAAGTGTTGGAAATTTGACTAACTCTATGGTGAGATAAGTGGGGCGGCGTGCCAGGATCATTCCGGGGTAGAAAATACTGATTTTAAAGATAAATTTTGGAGGGCAGAAGCGTCATTTGAAGGTTCATCTATAAATACATGCCTTAGGTCATTTGTTACGTATCTTTGATCATTTTTTACATTCCGTAGTTCGTTTGTGGAGGCTTGCAAGCTGTTTGGAAGGAAGACAAAGTGTTCTACACTAGTTTTTTCTCTTCTTTACTTGTATTTTCGTATGATGATGACTAAGTATTCATTTTTCAGCTTTTCTATGAGTGACTAAACTTATACTCTAGGGTTTTGACCATGGTGGATGGTTGAATGTTTGAAAGACTAATTTAATCTAGTTTCAATTCTTCAGTTATGCTTATTTGTATTTATTTGTGTTAATTTATTATTTATGAGATTGATCACCTTGTAACCTTGTAAGTCTGGCTACTTTTGATTGAACTTAGAAAAGGGAATCAAAAGGGTTAAAGATAAATACAGAACGGGAATTCAAAGACCCTTGAACCTATTGGTGATAGGATAGAAGTTGTTGTTGAGGATAGAGATATACCCTTCAACCTCATTTAGTTGAAATACAAGTAGGCATAATCGTTATTTCATTATTCTCCTGTGACCATAGAGATATAAGCTCTAGGAATCATGAAATAGTTCTTGGATGCTAGGGATAGTGGCAAGGAATGGGATAGTAACTTGCAACTAACAACCATAGGAAGAATTGTACTAGTGTAATTACATCTTGAAAACTCAGCTTGAAACAACCAAGTGACATTGCCC
>JACEIK010000507.1:261571-283967 GCA_018107945.1 Datura stramonium | reverse complement strand
ATATTTTGGTGATCCTTGTCCGAATTGTCAAGGACCCCACTTATGGCAACGCTATCATACTTGTGGTGTATGTGGTTGTTTGGATGGTCATTGGAATGGTTGCCCAAATTTTTATTCCCCTTCCCTAAGCCCCTATTACGATCCTCCTATTATTTTTTTAAAGATGGTAATGTTCAATCCTCCTATTTTATGCTTACAAGAATAATAAAGAGGAGGAACATTATGCTCAATGAGCGCTATGGAAAAAATAATCCTAGAGCATATGGAAGTAATGAGGGAGCAGCTTACTGCACAAGGAAAATCCTTTAAAGGGATGAGTGTCAAGCTCACAGAGATGATGGTTGAGGCTGCACCTTACAGAGATTTGCAAGTCATGGTCTTAGTCAATATTCAAGAGGAACCTCAAGTGGAAGGGAGAATAGAGCTCAGACAAGAGATAGACCAATTTGGTTCAAGTATCCATGACCTTCAGGGTCTTTTGAATGAAAATATTGAGGCTTCTGAGGCCCATTTCCAAAGTGTTATGGATACTAGCCAATGCATGAAACAAGAAGAAGAATCCCAACCATTAAATGATTCTTTGTTGGTGGATGTCGATGTTGAGGAGGTGGATAAAAGTGAGGATGTCAAGCATAATGTAATCTTGGAGTTAAGGAATATTGATCCACATTCTAAACACTTTTCAACATTGTGTTTGGGTGGAAACCTAGAAATAGAGTCGTCCAAGCCTATGGAGAAATGTATAGATGAAAAACAACACCTCTATATTCTAAAATTTATTATACCAAAGACATATTATGACATCCCTCACTTAAGGGCTAAGAAGTATAAGAGGCAACATCTATTACTTGGTCCCTTCATGCTTACACCACTGCCCCGCGAGCATAACAGAAAATTGGAAAAGAAATTATGGGTGAAATTCATAAGCTCAAAGTGAAACGAAAAGTGGTGAAACTTGATTGCATCGTGTCGAGATGTTAAATAAGGCTCTTGTTAGGAGGCAACCCAACATATAATAATGTAGTTTTTATTATTTTTATATATAGTGTCACTTTTGTGTTTTTTATTTTGTGTGCAGAGAAGGGGAAGTTTGAGTATCCAAAATCAAGGATAAGAAGCATGGTTTGATCCGATGTGTGGGGTGATGTGACCCGCAAAGCATAGAGACATGCTGCTAGCTTGGCTCTAGAGGGCCTTAGGGAGTAATTTCTCACTCTAATCTGATCTTTAATTTTAGTTTCTCTGAGGACAGAGAAAAAGTTTTAGTATGGGGTGAGGGTATGTCTCCCTAAATTTTGAGGTTAAGGGTGAGTATGCCATCAAATTTTTATTTGAATAGTTTTTTGAAAAATGGCATGTCTCACCGTCCTTTGGTGTTTCTTATGGCCTTGATTCTTTTTCGAAGGAAGACCTTTGAACCGTATAATTTTTATTTTTAGGAGTCGTTGTCTTCATAGAATAGTTATGTTTCCCTATGATAGATAGATGACGACCGTCTTAAGGGAAGATTTGTCACATTTTTTATTTTTAGGATTGAGTCGTAGGTCATCCGCTTGTATGCTTGTTGATATTCTGCTTAGCCGCTACGTTGGAGTGAATAGAGTGGTCATATTGATTGTAAGAGTGAGGATCCATGAGAGACACACATATCTCTTTAATGTGACTCAATATATCCATAGGGCTTAATTATGAATAAACTTGTCATTCAATATGATTGTGTGAATGTGTAGCTTTAGAAACCAATTAGATTCTTGTTCTAATGAGAGGTGAGATGAATTGTTTTGTGTGTATATATTGTAGCATCTAGAACTTGCCTTATTATATGTAGGATAACTAGTTGGTAGGGAGTTGAGAGATGATCAAGGAATTTCTTTGTATAAGCCATTTTTTCCCTATATTTGTTTACCTTCCTAATCATTTTTCCTAGTTAACCCCCTTTGAGCCTAAAACTTGATTCTTTCTTAGCCATGAAGATAGCTTAATCCATTTTTTTGTGAAACCTCAGATTTTTTATCCAAAGTAATCTTAGGCACTTTTTTTTTTCGTAAACGACCTTGTGGTGGTCAGGGGCTGAGCAACACCCCCAGGCCTTAACATAAATAAACATAAAAAAATATGTACATGGAGGGGGACATAAACCTTACCTCTGCTCCTATGGTGGTTCATAGGTCGGCCATTCTACTAAGGTTAGCCAACCCATCCCCGATACTAGAAATGAAAACCTAGAAACTATGCACCTAAGAAGAGAGGACTCCTCTCCAATACATAAGATCTAGGAAAGCAGTAAATGAGGGAGACTCTCCCTTTACAAAGAAAGATCTATTCAAAAACGCTATAACTTAGAAAAGAAATAGCCTAGCTGAAAAGGGAGAGGTAACAGACAAAAGGTGGTATAGAGACATCCATACCAAGCTTGGATACACACCAAGCAAATCACAACATCTCACGATGGCTCTTTCATCCTCCTGGTCTTCCTCCTTATGAAGTTAGGCAAGCTCATTTTGTCCGTCGTGAGGTAACCCCTGATATGTACCAGTAGCTCCTGGAGACAAGAGAAATGGACTGCGATAGTAGTAGTGTGACTATGTTTAGACAGTTCATCAACAATGTTATTTCCCTCTCTGAAGATGTGACGGCATGAGAAGGTGTGAAGTTGTCTGATAGTGTCCTGTAATCTGAGAAAGGTGTGGTGGAGATGCCAGGGTGGGGTAATAGTGCCCCTAATCCAACCAACTAGAAGCTCCAAATCAACCTCAAGGATGACGCCTGAGTGACCGTTATGAAGACACCATGTGAGACCTATATAGGCTACTTCCAACTCCGCCTGATTATTTTTCCCTTCCCCAATAGGAGAAGCAAAAGCATGAATAAGGTCCCCATAGAAATCCTTGATAATACCACCTACCCCAATCCTTCCCGGATTGCCAAGGGCACTCCCATCTGTATTGAGTTTGACAAGTCCAGGAGACGGCCTAGACCATAAAGAAAAGTGAGAAGAAGGTCTACTTGATGCTAAGGAATTGAAAAAGAGAGTTTTAATTGCAAATTTCCTAGTTATTCTATGAGTAGGAAACTAGCAGTCAAGTAGTGAAAAGTGGGACAATAAAAGAAAAGACAAAGGTGAGTAGATGAAAGGTGAACAAACAAGGAAAGAGGAGGTAGACAAGAAAAGTGAAATATGTCTTAAAAGTTTGTAGGGTGGTAGTCACTATAAAATGAAATATCAATCCTACTCGTCCCTTAGCTGACATCACAACCATGAAAAGTCCTTGTGATCTTAATCTCTTGAAGTAATTAGGTAGTCTTAACGTACATGAAGGGCAAACCTATGCTATGTTACATATGTGCATTACATCATTTGTGAGTGTGAGTGTGCCTTACTTATTGTGTTCCATATCTTTATATTGATGAATTTGAGAGAGGAACATCACTAAAAGTTAGGGGCACAAGAGGTCTAATTCGATGTACTACTTGTTGCATGTGTCACATTTAATCATGTTGGCCCTTTGTATTGAAAAGATAAGTCATTTATAAAGGTGGTGTGATCTTTATTATGAAGCTCTAATATGTGCTTGATGAAATTGTGTTGCTTATGATAAACCACTTTATGTATGCTTCAAACTAGTTAGTTGAGTATGAGTTGATAGAGGTGTCAACTGTGATGATGAAACACGAGTTTAGGTATGCTTTAAGGATTGTTCGAGGAAGAACAATGATTTAAGTGTTGGGTGGTGAAGTTGGACATATTTCTATACTCATTTGCCATATTTTTATCCATATTTGATCATGTTTTGAGATCATAATCCTTAATTAATGCTTAGATTCATGTGTGTGCTCTTTATGTGCTAACAAATTATTTGAGTTGATTTGAGTATGAAACTAAGCAAAATGGACTCAAAATGATCCAAGGAGTGAAGATTTGAGGAGCCGAAGGGCCTAGTGCTACGGCTGGCGCCTCGTACCAAGTCTCGAACTTTAGAAAACAAAACTCATGTTGGTGCTATGGCTAGCATGTCGCGCCATCCCTTGAACTTCATAAGAATTGCACTTCACAAACCTTCGCAAGATGAGGGGCGCCCCACGTCAGAGATTTCCAGACTTAGAGAAATTTGATGAATACCTTGGCGAGATAGAGAGGAAAGCGCGCCTAAGCCTCAACTTCAGCAGAAACTTGAGCAAAACCTGGTGAGATGCATGGGGCAGTGCGCCAAGGCCTCTCTGGAGCTGAAAGTGTTTGAAATCTAACAAACTCTGTGGTGAGATAAGTGGGACAGCGCGCCAAGATCATTCCGGGGAAGAAAATGCTTATTTTAAAGCTAAGTTTTGAAGGAAAAAAACGTCATTTGAAGGCTCATATATAAATACATGCCCTAGGTCATTTTTTACATATCTTTGATCATTTTTTACATTCTGTAGTTCATTTGTGGAAGCTTGTAAGCCATTTGGAAGGAAGAAAAAGTTCTACACTAGGTTTTTCTCTTCTTTACTTGTATTTTCATATGATAATGACTAAGTATTCATTTTTTCGATTTTCTATGAGTGGCTAAATTTATATTCTATGGTTTTGGTCATAGTGGATGGTTGAATGTTTGAATGTTTGAATGACTAATTTAATCTAGTTTCAACAATTATGGTTGTTTGTATTTATTTGTGTTAATTTATTATTTAGGAGATTGATCACCTTATAAGTAATCCCCATTGGCTATCTATTGAACATGGGAAAGGTTATCGAAAGGGTTAAAGATAAATACAGAATAGGAATTCAAAGGCCCTTTAACCAATTGGTTATAAGATAGAAGTTTTGTTGAGGATAGGGATATACCCTTCAACCCAGTTTAGTTAAAATACAAGTAGGCATAATCCTCGTTTCATTATTCTCATGCGAAATATAGGGATAAAGGTGTTAGGGTTCATGAAATAGTTCTTGGATGCTAGGGGTAGTGACAAGGAATGGGATAGTAACTTGCAACTAACAACCATAGGAAGAATCGTACTAGTGTAATTACTTCTTGAAAACTCAGCTTGAAACCAACCAAGTTCCATTTCCCTAGACTCTCATCATCATCGAAATACTATCAAGCTCACAATCTTTTTTTAGTAAATTTTATATTTAAAATTTTGATAGTTTAGTTTCTCAAACCAATTCCCATTTTAATTGTTTTGTAGAATAGTGTAATTAAAGTGACAACCTTACAACGATTAAATTTACAAGTCCCCATGGGTACAATATCTGCACTTAACAATCCTATATGACTTGATGACCACGTGTGCTTGGGCAACATTATCAATGTAATATAGTAGTCTCTCGGGACTTTAGTCTAGTGGTAAGTACACCACATGTTATATGTTGTTAGAAGAATGTCATGATCGAACCATGTCACTAATAAGAACCTAATCTTTTCTTTATAACAAACTTGGAACTTAACTGAAGGGAAGAGAGGTGGACTTATTATCCACGACGTTCAAACCGTCCATCAGTGGCGATCTAGGATTTCTCGATTATAAAAAAACCAATGCAACACTGCAGAAATCAGCTGTCACACCCCACCTTGGGAGGCATGACTGGCACCTAGTGCCCTACTAAGATCTGAACTGGCCTGACTGAACTTACGCACCTCTGGTGCATGCCTAATCTTTAAATCAAGAAAATGACAGGCTATATCTTGACTGTAAACACAACCCCCGGTCGACAAGGCCTTATATCCACCTGTAAAAGAAAAAAGCTAACCAGAAACAAATAATAACGGGGAATCCTATGCGGGCCGACAAGGCCACAATGATGTCTAGTTATAACTGTAAAGCAAATCCAGCACTTAACTAAGTTATGACCGACAAGGCCGCTAACTAACAGCTAAACAAGGCCCCACACGGCCAACACTTAACATAAAGTATACACGGGCCCCACAAGACCAACAAAACTAACCACAGGAAATCTAAAATAATCTGCAAGCCTCTAGGAGTGATATAATGATCGAGACAGGGCCCCGACCTACCCATAAACTGTACAAACAAAAAGAGTAGACCTTCTAGCTATTAGCTCCGGAGGAATGAAGCTGATTGCTCTGCTAACTCTTGCGGAAAGCTAAGAAGATCCTGGTCCACGTCTATCGGCACCTACAGGCAAGTAATGCAGTGCCCCAGAAGGGCGTCAGTACAATATGTACCGAATATGTAAGGCAGTAACTGTAAATAACTGAATGAACTAAAGGAATAGAGTTACTACCTGAATAAATGAACTTCCTGCTATCTAATCTATCAGTAACTAATACAAACAAGAACCTTACTTGGCCCCCATAAGCTGGAAGGTACAACCAGCACAGACTAACCCACCCGGGGACCCCATATGCCCTGGCGAGTACAAAATTCAATTTATATACCCCTAAAAGGTAACACTGAGTCAACTAATAACTATAGCCATCCTACCAGGCCCCTGGGTCTGCAACTGAGCCCGCTCAGCCCCTAAACTATAGCTGTGTCTGAGTCTAGTGGACTCCAGGTATCTTCACCCCTGGCACCAGGCTCAACGAGGGTGTGGTGCCGATATGGCATATGGTTATCCAACCATGGAATGGATTGTATGAGGACCTAGGACCCCATCTTCGTCCCTCCACGGATGGAATACCGCTCCTTGGAGCGACGTCATATCGCCCCTGGCGGGCATCGACACATTTAGTAACCCTGGGGTTGGTTATGGAGAGATATACAGGGCAAAGTCAATCCCAAACTAAACATAGAATATTGGTCTCAGCTAGTAACAATAGCTAATCACAATAGATATGCTTCTGGCTCTCTTACTGGGATTCAAACTGAGTTATAACGCTAAAGTAACTAACTTGCCGAAGGAATTCACCTTAACATACCTGGATCGCCTATTCCTAATTAACTGTCAAGTTTCAATTCATTTTCAACAAATCTTTCCAACTGTATTTGTATTACTTAGAGAATGAGACTAGTTTAATACCCAATTCAGCTGAAAACAGTAATTTACAATACAAATATTAACTATACTTCAGCTTAATAAAATACGGCGGAAAATGTATAATTTCCCTAGAGTTAGAAGGGAGAAATGCTTACCTAAAGCCTGTTATCCTATAGAAATTATTTTGGAGCAATTCCGACAACTTTTGCTTGGCAGGGCTACGATTTTCCGAGAGAATTTTGATAAAATAACACCGTAGTAATGCTTCCTGCAGTATTAGAACTCAATAACTGAATTTAATTTGAATTTGGGCAGCGTTTGGTAGTGTAATTGGAGGAAAATATCTTAAAAGTTGTGTCTCTACCTCTCTGGACGAAGATGTGAATATATGAAAATGATTCAACAATTAAAGGGGATTTTATATATATACTTGGGCGGTGGATAAGGGGTACGTGGCACGGACCCTGTCGCGCCAAAAAACGGGCATATCACGGAGCACAACATGCCAGGGAAGGGTCCGTGACACGCTTCTCCTTTGGGCAGCTAGTCCGGCCTTCTCCCTTGCAAGCTCGATTCCGCGCTCGTTCGACCTTTCCCCGGGCCCTTTTCCATATTCGTCATACTCTAAAACTCTTGACTAACGTACGAATACACTGGCTTAAACAATAGAAACTTATAGGGTGTAACATCCTCCCCCCTTAGGAACATTTGTCCTCGAATGTCAACTATAGCCTACAGGAGTTTAACTCTTTCAACTATTGTTCTGTAAAAAATTTCAGCTGAGTCTCCCCTGTAATATGGACTATCTAAAAATCCTGAAACGCAGAAAAGTCCAATACAGGAATTTCACATAGCACTATAACAACTCTTTCACAATAAGATGATAGACAACTGAGCATTACATATGACATAGAATATAAAACAATAATTGAGCCAACAACTTTACCTTAACTATATAATCTGAATTAAGCATGGAAAAAATGAGGATATCTGGATCTCATGTCGTCCTCGGCTTTCCAGGTCATCTCTTCTCTATTCTTGTTCCTCCAAAGTACCTTAACAGAGGTGACATCTTTAGTTCTTAACCTGCGAACCTGTCAATCTAATATGGCCACTGGGACTTTTTTATATGCTAACTCCTCGATAACCTAAACGTCCTCAAATGGTACGATTCGGGATGGATCCCCTATACACTTTCGTAACATTAATACATGAGAGACCAGGTGGACAGACTCTAGCTCTAAAGGTAACTCTAACTCATATGCCACTTGGCCTATTCTTCGGAGGATTCGATACAGTCCAATAAACCTTGGGCTAAGCTTTTCCTTCTTACCAAACCTCATCACGCCCTTCATCAGTGAAACTTTCAGTAATACCCAGTCGTCTATATTAAATTCCTGGTTTCTACGTTGTACATCAGCGCAAGATTTCTAGCGGTGTTGAGCTGTCAGCAAGCGATCTCTGATAAGCTTTAGTTTCTCTTCTAATTCGTGGATCATGTCTGGTCCAACTAGTTCTTATTCTCCTACCTCAAACCAACCAACTGGGTACCTATATTTTCGCCCATATAAAGCCTCATACAGTGTCATCTAAATTGCCAAATGATAACTGAGGGGTAAAAGTTCATCCCAGCTGCCCCCAAAGTCTAGCATGCATGCCCATAACATATCTTCGAGCGTTTGAATTGTACGTTCTGCCTGTCCATCTGTCTGAGGATGAAATGTCGTACTTAGATTAACTTATGTTCCCAAACCTCTTTGAAAAGATTTCCAGAACCTAGCTGTGAATTGTGCCCCTCTGTCAGAAATGATAGATATTGGGACACCATGTAATCTAACTATTTCCCTAATATATAGCTTGACATAATCCTCAGCTGAGAGAGTGGTCTTGACTGGCAGAAAATGAGCTGACTTCATCAATCTGTCAACAATCACCCAGATGGAATTAAATCTGCGTTTGGTATAGGGTAATCCTGTCACAAAATCCATATTGAATTCCTCCCATTTACACATAGGCACTGCTATTTCCTGTGTCAATCCACCGGGTTTTTGATGTTCCGCCTTTACCTGCTGGCAGTTAGGCCATTGTGCTACAAATTTTACTACACCCTTTTCATTCCCGGCCACCAGTAAATCTCTTTTATGTCATGATACATCCTTATTGAACCTGGATGCAGAGAATAACGGGAATAATGTACTCTGCCATGATTTGCTGGCGAAGTCCTGCCACATCTGGAACGTAGAGATGACCCCTACATCTCAAAACCCAATCCTCAGTTACCTTGAAGGCGGATACTTCTCCCTGCTGTACCTTATCTCTAAGCTGTGCTAAGTGAGGATCTTCATACTGCTGTTCTTTTACCTCTGCAGCCAGGGATGATACCACTGTATTATGAATTATAGCCCCATTGTCTCCCGAGTCCACTATTCGAATGGCTAAGTTGGCTAACTGGTGCAATTCTCGAGCCAGTTCTCGCTGTTCGAGCCTAAAATGTGCTAAACTCCCCATGGATCTAGGGATGAGGGCATATTCTACAATGTTGGCCTTTCCTAGATGATACAAAATGTTCATGTCGTATTCATTCAGCAATTCTAACCAGCGACGCTGCCGTAGATTCAACTCTTTTTGTCTAAAGATGTACTGGAGGCTCTTGTGATCAGTAAAGACGTCCACGTGCACCCCATACAGGTAATATCTCTAGATTTTTAAGGCGTGAATTACTGCCGCTAACTCTAGGTCATGGGTGGGGTAGTTCTTTTCATGTTTTCTCAGCTACCTCGAAGCATAAGCAATCACCTTATCGTGCTACATCAGAACACATCCTAACCCAACACCTGAAGCATCACAATACACCGCATAACCTTCTGATCCTTCTGGAAACGCTAGTACTGGTGTTGATGTCAATCTATTTTTCAGTTCTTGGAAACTTTGTTCACATGCTTCGGTCTAGTGAAATTTAGCTGCTTTCTTAGTTAACTTGGTCAAAGGCGCTGATAAGGTAGAAAACCCTTCTATAAATCTTCTATAATACTCGGCTAACCCCAAGAAACTACATACCTCAGTTGGAGTTATAGGTCTAGGACATGTTTTTACTGCCTTGATGTTATGGAATCTACCTGAATACTAGCCTCTAACACGACATGGCCCAAAAAGGCTACAGAATTCAGCCAAAATTTACATTTAGAAAATTTTGCATACAATTGAGATCTTTGAGAATCTGAAGCACTGTTCGCAAATGATCCCGATGCTCTACTTCTAAACGAGAATACACCAGAATATCATCAATAAACACTATCATAAACATGTCCATATACGACTTGAAGATGTTGTTCATCAGATCCATGAACACCGCAGGAGCATTCGTCAACCCGAAGGACATGACTAAGAATTCAACATGTCCATACCTGGTCTTGAAAGAGGTTTTTGGAATCCCTCTCTCCAATCCGAACCTGATGATATCCAGACCTTAAATCGATTTTTGAAAAATACTTCGACCCCTGTAACTAAACAAAAAAGTCATCTATTTTGGGAAGCGAGTACTTGTTCTTAATAGTGACTTTATTTAGCTGTTGGAAGTCTATACACATGTGGAGGGAGCCATCCTTCTTTCTTACAAATAGAATTGGGCACCCCACGGTGAAGTACTTGGCCTGATAAAGCTCTTATCTAATAGATCTTTTAGCTGTTCCTTCAATTCTCTAAGCTCGGCAGGAGCCATTCGATACGGAGGGATGGATATAGGTTGGGTACCTAGTAATAGGTCGATGGAAAAATTGATTTCCCGTTCTAGGGGAACAGTAGGAAGTTCATCAGGGAATACATATGGAAATTCATTGACTATTGGAATGGACTGACGAGTCGGGGATTCTGCTTGGACATCCTGGACCCTGACTATATGATAGATGCAACCTTTTGCTATCAACTTTCTCGCCTGAAGATAGGATATAAACCTTCCTTTTGGTGTGGCTGCATTGCCTTTCCATTCCCCCACTACCTCCCCTGGAAAGTGAAACCGGATGGTCTTGGTCCAGCATTCTACATTGGCATAACATGGTGCTAGCCAATCCATACCCATAATTGCATCAAAGTCAATCATTTCTAACTCCACTAAATCTGCTAAAGTCTGGCGACCAACAACCTCTACTGTGCAACCATGATAGATCCTTTTAGCTTTAATGGAATCACCGACGGGTGTGAATACTGAAAAAGGTCGCTGAAGCAATTCTAGCGTGATGTTGAATTTTTGGGCTACTAGTGGCGTAACATAAGACAGAGTGGAACCTGGTTCTATCAAAACATAAACAGAATGAGAGAAAATATCCAGCATAACTGTCACCACATCCAGCAACGAATCTGTCTCCTGTCGCCCCGGTAAAGCATAAGTATGATCTAGACCGGTGCCTGAGCTAGATGCCCCTGACCTACCTCGGCCTCTGCCAGCTGGAGCTGAGGGCCTACGCCTTGCTAGAGATGCTGGGGAACGTGACCCTATTGAAGACCTGTCCTGTCAATCCCGATCACTCTGACCCCTAGCTGGACAGTCTCTCATCAGGTGACCCTCTTCTCCACATGTGTATCACACCGAAGAACCATACCTGCATGCTCTAAAATGAAATCGGCTACATATAGGGCAAAGTGGCATGGTGAATCTACTCTTCTCTGACCCTCTCTGCTGTTGCAAACCCGATGGCCGTAAACTCTCACCGAGTCTTACCTGCCCCCGACTCCCTGGTCTACCACCCTACTGTTGTTGTGGAGGTGGGGGTCTTGGTGGCGTACCTGATAGTCATGGCCTGGGTCCGCCTAAAACTCTGCCTGAGTGTCACTTGCTCTAGCCCTGCAGCGCTGCTCCTTATTTTCCCTCTCTATCTCCTGCTGCCGCTGCCTGACCCCCTCAATATTCTGGGAAAATTCTTGAACATGGGCAGTGTCCATGTCCTCTCGCAGAGTAGCATTAATAAAAGTATATACATACTCAAGAAGCAGCCCCATAATAAATTGGTGCACCCTAGCTGGCATGGTATCTACAAAAGTTGGTGCATATCGGGCTAAAGAGTCAAACCTCATAGAATATTCCTGGACACTCATCGAACCCTACTCCAGATGCAGAAACTGATCTACCCGGGCCTGTCGAATTTCTCGTGACAGATAGTGGTCTAGGAAGGCCTTTGAAAAATTGGACCAAGTCAGTGGGGGAACATTTCTACCTCAGCACCTCTCCTAACTCTCGTATCATGATACTGCTATTTCCTATAGTCGAAATACCGCTAACTCAACTAATTCTGCAAGTGTAGCATGCATTACTCTAAAGATCTGCTGCAGCTGGTCCAAAAAGTCCTGAGGGTCCTCATTTCTATCCGTCGCTGTGAATTGCAGGGACTCAGTATGAGAAACTCTTGGACCCTCGAACTACCAGGTCCTCCTAAAGATTCTGCAACCACGGGTGCCAGTTTCTGACGCTGTGCAACCATCATCTGGCCAACATAACAACAACACTCCTAACCTCCTGATCTGATGGCATCGGTATAGAGACTGCTGGAGGTGGTACCGATACATCTGCCTCTTTAGGAGGCTCCTGACGGGGCGGGGACTGCTGGGGAGACCGAGATAAAGTCTTCCTGTCGCCCTCAAATCGGGCTGAATCTGACTGAGGCACCCTGCTAGTGCCCTCTCTTGCTGCGACGTCCGACTTTCTGCCAGTCGTGGTCTGTTGTATGTCCGACATTTCTCTGTAGACAAATAGAATATGATAAGCTTAGAGATTCAATCTTGTACCATAAAACTCAATAGCACAACTGGAAGATAAAGAAATGTGACCACCCTATCATGCCTCGCAGCCTCTTGCCTATAGAATGCGGTGCACAACACATCCATAGACGAGACTCTACATAGCACGGCTTGCAGACTCCCTGGGATACAGCCTGCTCAAGTACCAAGTTTGTCACTCCCCACCTTGGGAGGCATGACTGGCACCTGGTGTCCTACTAAGATCTGAACTGCCTGATGATATTACGCACCTCAGGTGCATGCCTAATCTTCAAATCAAGAAAACGACGGGCTATATCTCATCTATAAATACAACCCTCAGCCAACAAGGCCTTATAGCCACATGTGAGAGAAAACAGCTAACCAGAAACAAATAATAACGGGGAATCCTATGCAGGCCGATAAGGCTAACATGATGTCTAGTTATAATTGTAAAGTAAATCCAACACTAAACTAAGATATGGCCAACAAGGCCGCTAACTAACAGCTAAACAAAGTCCCACATAGCCAACACATAACATTAAGCATACACGGACCCCACACAGCCAACAAAACTAACCACAGGGAATCTGAAACAATATGCAAGCCTCTACGAGTGATATAATGGTCGAGACAAGGCCCTGACCTACCCATAAACTGTACAAACAAAAAGAGTAGACCTTCTAGCTATTAGATCTGGAGGAATGGAGCTAACTGCTCTACTAACTCTGGCGAAAAGCTAAGAAGATCCTGGTCCACATCTATTGGCACCTGTAGAAAAGTAATGCAGTGCCCCAGAAAGGCGTCAATACAATATGTACCGAATATGTAATGCAGTAACTGTAAATAATTGAATGAACTAAAAGAAATTGAAAGTAATTGAAAGAAAGGAGTAGAGTTACTACCTGAATAGAAGAACTTCCTTTTGTCTAATCTATCAGTAACTAATGCAAACAAGAACCTTACCTGGCCCCCATAAGCTGTAAGGTACAAAATAACACATCCGGGGTCCTCATAAGCTCTGGCGAGTACAATTCAATCTATATACCCCTACAAGGTCACACTAAGTCAACTAATAACTATAGCCATCCTACCAGTCCCCTGGGTCTGCAACTGACCCTGCTCGGCCCCTGAACTGTAGTTGTGTCTGAGTCTAGTGGACTCCTAGTATCTGCACCATAAACACCAGGCTCGATGGGGGTGTGGTGCCGATACGACATATGGTAGTCCAGCCATGGAATGGACTGTATGAGGACCTGGGACCCTATCTTTTTCCCTCGCAGACGACATAACACTCCTTGGAGCCACGTCATCTCACCCCTGGAGGGTGTTGACACAGCTAGTAACCCTGGGGTTTGTTATGGAGAGTTATACAGGGCAAAGTCAATCCCAAACTAAACATAGAATATTGGTCTCAGCTAGTAACAACAGCTAATCACAATAGATATGCTTTTGGCTCTTTTACTAGGATTCATACTGAGTTATAACGCTAAAGTAACTAACTTGCCGAAGGAATTCTCTTTAACATACCTGTATCAACGATTCTTGATTAACTGACGAGTTTCATTTCATGTTAAACAACTCTTTCCAATTGTAATTGTATCACTGGGAGAATGAGACTAGTTAAATACCCAATTCAACTAAAAATGGTAATTTACAACACTAATATTAACTATACTTCAGCTTAACGAAATACGGCCGAAAACGTATAATTTCCCGGGAGTTCAGAAGGGAGAAATGCTTCCCTAAAGTTTGTGATCATATAGAAATCAGTTTGGAGAAATTCCGAAAACTTTTGCTTGGCAGCGCTACGATTTGCCGGTAAATTTCGAGAAAATAACTCTGTAGTAATGTTTCCTGCAGGCTTAGAACTCAATACCTGAAGTTAATTTGAATTTGGGTAGTGTTTGGCAGTGTAATCGGAGGAAAATATCTTAAAAATTGCGTCTCTACCTCTATGGACGAAGATGTGAATATATGAAAATGATTCAATAATTAAAGGGGATTTTGTATATATTCTTGGGCGGTGGACATGGGGTCTGTTGCACGGACCCTCTCGCACCAAAATATTGGCGTGTCACGAAGCCTAACACGCCAGGGAAGGGTCCGTGACACGTTGCCCCTTTGGGCAGCTGGTCCGGCCTTCTCCCTTGCAAGCTCGATTTCGCGCTCGTTCGACCTTTCTTCGGGTCCTTTCCCGCATGCGTCGTACTCTAAAACTCTTAACTAACGTACGAATACGCTGACTTAAACGATAGAAACTTACGGGGTGTAACATGCCGCCCCTTGTCATTTAATTCATTTAGCTCCAACCAAGCTAAGGAGTCCTGAATTAGACCTCTAGTTTACTGGAATAGATTGGATGTTCCGAAAATATTATATATCAACATTCAAAAACTATTCCTTTTTGGTTGGCCCTGTGCTTGAATCTATAATAGACGTTTCTTTTAAGGGTTATGTAACCAGCATAAGGGACTCACGTCTTCTTCTTTCCTCCTCTACTAGTTCTCTTGGTATAACATTATCCTCTTTATTAGGAGAATCCCAACCAGAAAATAAAACCCAATTATAATATATGATGCCATCATCAAATAATTAAATAAGACTTATGTTAGTGGTAATGCAGACTACTATAAGTGATTATGCTCCTCCTTTAAACCCATCTACAACAAATATATAAATTAGATAATATGACCTCTGAAACATATATGTTGTTTCAAAGAAGGAATGCAACATTCTATCCCTTTCAAATCTCAAGATTGAGAAAAATTCTTCTATGCTTTTGCAATAGACCGCAAGGGTTTTGCTCCTTGGGAAGGGGGAGTTGGGGTGGATGGAGATAATGGGTTGCGAGAAAATGAAAAAAGATAGCGCCCATATTTTATTATCATTAATTTATTGTTAATGATGGTATTTTATCTATTTTAAGGACTGAACATTTAATATTGAAATAAATAATTATTTCAATGACCGAAAAAAAAATTGGTCCCTGCAAGTACCTTATAACAACAAGATTCATATCCCTTCATTAAGAAGTGGTCGCTAAAGGCCTCTTTTCTTGTAGTATCTATGCTATATCATTTCATGATATAGGTTCGACCAATCAGACTCAGCCATGCCATTAGTCCTGCTCCTATATCTGTCCATTTCAGTCCCTATAGGGTGAGTCTTCATCTTGCGAGGATATTCATTTAGTTATGTTGTTATGTCATTTTAGTTTCAGACTTGGAGTTATCTAGGGCCTTGTCCTAGAATCTTATCAAATTGTAGAGGCTTTTCAGACATAAACTTAGTATGTTCAGCTTTGTGATTCAGCGTTGTGATGTTATCGCTTGAGATACACTCTATGATATTTAGTCTTTCGCTCATTCATGCTTATGTTGATTTCTACCTAATTATTCTCTTACGTCATGCTATGTATGTACCATGGGTTATCTTGGAGCCATTCGTGGTTCTAGGTCTCGTGTTTCGATCCAGGGTCCCAACTCGCATCATGACAGTATGGCAACAAGAGACTTCAACTAGTGAGTATTTATACCACCAACATTCCTTTGTTCTAAAACTCTTTTTTATGAGTATGTTATCCACTCTATTATTTTAGCATTTTGTTCAATCATTGTAATCACCTGGGCTTGTTCTCCTAGGGGTATAGCTTGGAAAATTTTCTACTGTTATAAGGTACTCAAAGCCTCCAAGAATCACTACAGAGTATTCAAGCAGTATATGGATTTGTTCATCATTGTATTCATCAATGACATTCTGGTATACTCCAGAAATGAGGAAGAGCATGCTAATAACCTTAGGATAGTGCTACAGACACTCAGATACCGCTATCTGTTCGCCAATTTCAGCAAGTGTGAATTCTTGTTGAAGTCCATGACTTTCCTAGGTCATGTGGTCTCGGGTGATGGTATTCAGGTTGATCCTCAAAAGATAACAACAGTGAAAGACTGGCCCAGGCCTACCTCCCCAACGAAAATCAGAAGTTTCTTGGGTTTGGTCGGTTATTACCAACGCTTTGTAGAAGGCTTTTCTTCTATAGCATCTCCTCTGACTAGGATGACTTAGAAGAATGTGAAATTTCAATGGTCAGATGCGTGTGAGAAGAGTTTCCAGGAGTTAAAAACTCGACTCACTACCGCTCCAGTGTTGACCCTACCGGAAGGATCAGATGGGCTTGTGGTATATAGTAATGCTTCGAGAGTTGGACTCAATTGCGTTCTGATGCAGCGGGGAAAGGTGATAGTCTACGTCTCCTGAAAGCTCAAAATTCATCAGAAGAATTATCCAACTTATGACTTAGAGTTGGCAGCGATGGTGTTTGCATTGAAAATTTGGAGACACTATCTGTACGGGGCTCACGTGGATGTTTTCACCGATCACAAGAGCCTTTAGTATGTGTTCAGTGAGAAAGACCTAAATCTTCGTCGGAGAAGGTGGTTAGAGCTCCTAAAGGATTATGAAATGAGCGTGCTATATCACTCGGGCAAATCCAATGTGGTGGTTGATGCCCTAAGCAGAGTGTCTATGCGTAGCGTGGCTCATGTTGAAGAAAGCAAAAAGGAATTGGCGAAAGAGATTTACTAACTAGCTTGGTTAGGGGTGTAGTTGGTTGACTCAGCTTAGGGTGGAGTAGTTGTGCAGAGTCGGTCAGATTCCTCATTGGTTGTTGAAGTTAAGTCCAGAAAGGATGAAGATCCCATCTTACTTAAGCTTAAGGAAGTGGATCGCAGAAAAGAGGTTGAGGCTTTCTCCAAAGGGGGAGATGGTGTGCTCCGTTACCAGGGCAGATTGTGTGTACCGGACATCGGTGATTTGAGACATTAGATACTGGCTGAAGCACACAACTCGAGATACTCTATAACCCTGGTGCTACTAAAATGTACTATGATTAGCGGGATATTTACTGGTGGACCGACATGAAGAGAGATATCGCTGAATTTGTAGCTAAGTGTCGGAACTCCCATCAAGTCAAAGTAGAGCACCAGAGACCAGGAGGTATGACTCAGGATATCAGCATAACCACTTGGAAGTGGGAAGAAGTGAACATGGATTTCATTACTGGTCTACCTCGAATTCATCGGCAACGTGATTTGTATTTCATTACGGGTCTACCTTGAACTCGTCGGCAATGTGATTCTATCTAGGTAGTAGTAGACCGGATGACTAAGTCAACATATTTCCTCCTAGGTAAAACTACAGATTCAACTAAGGACTATGTCATGCTTTATATCCGGGAGTTGGTCAGACTTCATGGGGTGCCATTATCGATTATTTCAGACAACGATACCCAATTCACCTCGCATTTTTGGAAGTCTTTTCAGAAGGGACTTGGTACTCAGGTCAAGCTCAGCACAACTTTTCACCCATAGAAAGATGGGAAAGCTGAGCAAACTATTCAAACCCTAGAAGATATGTTGAGAGCATGTGTGATCGATTTCAAGGGAAGTTGAGATGATCACTTGCCTCTTATCGAGTTTGCGTACAACAATAGCTACCACTCCAGTATCCAGATGGCCCCGTTTAAGGCATTATATGGTAGGAGGTGCAGATCTCCTATTGGGTGGTTTGAGGTTGGTGAGGCTGCTATGATAGGGCCAGACTTGGTTTATGATGCTATACAGAAGGTACAGCTCATCAGGGAATGATTGAAAACAGCTCAGAGCTGCCAAAAATCTTATGCTGATGTGAGGAGAAGAGAATTAGAGTTTGTTGTGAATGACTGGGTATATCTGAAATTTCACCCATGAAAGGGGTGATGAGGTTTGGGAAGAAGGGAATGCTCAGTATATGTGGGACCCTACAAAATTTTGAGGCGAATTGGAAAGGTAGCTTATGTTCTAGAAATATCTTCAGAATTGGCCTCTGTTCATCCAGTATTCCATGTGTCACTATTGAAGAAGTGCATCAGTGATCCAACTTCAATTGTGCCATTGGACAACGTGGGAGTGAAAGATAGTCTCTTATACGAGGAGGTCCTAGTCCCAATCCTTGACCATCAAGTTCGTAGGCTGAGGAATAAGGAGGTAGCTTCCGTCAAGGTCTTATGGAGAAATCAGCATGTAGAGGGAGCTACGTGGGAAGCCGAAGTAGATATGATGGCTAGATATCCACACTTGTTCCCTTCCAGTTCTATTCTGGCATTAGGTACTAAATTCCTCCCTAGTACTCTGTTCAGTCCCATACCCACTAGCTTTATTTAGATTTCTATGTGCATTCTAGTTGCATCGGATCTGTTAGTATGGTGAAGTCAGTTCAGAGTCAGTTACTCATTCAGAAACCCGCTCATAGTCTCAGTCCAGAAATATCAGCTCTTTTCCTTGTTTTTAGTAGTTTTTGTGTTCAAAGTCAATTAATTAGACAAAGTCACCTTCANCTCTTTTCCTTGTTTTTAGTAGTTTTTGTGTTCAAAGGGATGAATGATTCTGATGGGGAGATATTATAACACCCCAAAACTTCCCTAGACTAGACTCAGGCTGGAAGAAAATTAAGCAGACAAACCAAAAGAAACTTTTGTCTTAGAACGATTGAGACAACGAGTCGTGGTCAGCTTCAACGACTCGTTGTGTCAGTCGTGGTCAACAATGTTTGGTCCTTAGAGAACCAATGGGACATGGAGTGACCCATTGTGAGAAATAATGAGTTGTCTATCACTCTTTGGTCCTCAGCTCAGCATCCCCTTTTTAGGACCCCACGACTTAACCAACGAGTTGTCGTCAGAAGCAACGACTCGTGGTGGGAGTTGTTAGTTGGGATGCCCAGTTAACTCCTTCACTAACAACGGGTGGTAAAAATGAATCAAAGTATCTCACAAATAATAGTTGTTCTCACCATTGTTTCAAGTCCCAAAAATTCTTCTAAGTTTCCAGTAGACAGCACAGGAGGTGACAACGACTCATGGTCCCGACCAATGAGTCATTGTGTCACCTGTTGCTTGGTCTTTCAGTTTTCCTCACCCAGTGGCCACGGAATGAACCAACGACGCATTGGTTCATCCAGCGATTCGTGGTGACCCCTATTGCCAGGTTCAGTGACTTCTAGCCCTAGGCAATGGAACCAACGGGAGGTCCCAACGAGTCGTGGTCTCAACCAATGACTCGTTGAGTGACCCATTGGGACCCTATCAGCCAAATTTCATATTTAAACCCTAGGGTTACCTTTTTAATTTCCCACCTACCTAGTCCCTAAACTATGTCGTTTTAAGAATATTTTCAGATTTATTAGAGGGGTTAAGCGGTTTCTTTCCTCATTCTCCCTATTCAGACTCTCAGAAAACACCGTAAGATTTTCTCTCACAGCATTTCAGAGCAAGAACTAGGGCATACCTTTTCTACATAGTTTCTCAAGGAAATTCTTTAGGCTTCTTCGCCAGGTATGTGGGAATTTAATAAGGGAATAATTCTTCCCTTGTGTCCCCAAATTCCTCCCTACTTTTCTCTATCAGTTTAAGCCTGAAATTATCGGATGTTAAGAAATTCTTAACTAGTCTTCATCTAATTAATGTGGAGTGTTATTTTATGTTAATTATAGATATTTTCCACCAGTTTGTGACTGAAATGATGCTCAATCCTATGAAGTGAAATTTAGCCCTATTTTTTGAACTAGAAAATCTTGAAATTTGCATTAGTGCTTGAATATCAAAATTTTGCCTGAATTTATCAGTGTTGGGGACTCCCATGTTGTTAGTAGCATTGAGACTAAATTAGATTATTTTCAATTCAGTTTTTAGTAAAAATGTTAGAATTCTTAGTGTCAGTTAGAAAATGTCAGCTGATCAGTTTGACATAGAAATTTCCGAGGTGTCAGCAGTACCTCCTAGTAATAAAAATCAGATTCAGAACTCAGTTTTAGTGGTCCACCCGGAGGTCATGAAACTTTAGATAAACAACTTTAACTAGCCTTAGGACCCCAACTTCAGATGACTATTTTTTCTTAGACGGTTACGATGCTTCCAAATAAGCAGCTCTAACTAGTCTTAGAACCTAGTTCCAGAATCTAGTCCGATAAGACTCTCAAGGTGCTTTCAGAGATGTATCCCTGAATAGTCTTGGGCCCCAGTTTTGAGCTATCAGCTTAGTATTCAGCCTAAGAATATCCAGTTAGAGTAGGACTTAGCACCGAGCGGACTGGGGTTCCAACGCACCCATGTTCCCAGAACTACGTTTCCACCATAGGTTACAGTTTTTGAAGGCCTGACAACCCCAAACTCTTGTGATCACCTAGTTCATGCCTTTATACCCTGGAAAGGTATATTGGGTCCTATCGATGGGGTGTATACATCAGACTCCACGTATAGCTCACGTGGTTATATGTCGGTTATAGACTCTCCCACTAATGAGTTCAGTCCAGTTTTAGATAAGTTTAGATCAATATTCCAGATTTAGAACATGCTTTGACCATCAGACAGGGTCTTTTAGACCATCTCAGTTATTTTAGTTATTTAGTTCAGTAGCTTTAGTTGGTCATTGCCTGTCTTTTTAGTTCAACGATTTTATTCCATAGTGTTATATTTCATTCACTTGCTTAGTACATTCAAAGTACTGACACATACTTTTATGTTGTATCGTTCTATGATACAGCTGCAGGATCTTTATCTCAGTCTCACTAGCCGATCGCTCTCCAAAGACTTCAGCAGTTCTAGTTGGTGAGTACTCATCTTTCGAGGATGGAGATGATTTCATTCAGTTACATTTTCTTTTCTTCTAGTTAGATTTGGAGTTAGCTGGGGGCTTGTCCCAGTAACTCTTTAGTTGTAGTGTCTTTCAGACACAGATATGGTTTTCAGACATGTAAAAATGAGGATTCACCACTAACAGCTGCTAGTAAACACTGGTGCGAGTCTAACTATGGTGCAGTTCCTAAGTACCTAAATCTATATCATAAAATGATATATCACAAAGAGTATGCAGTAAGTACTTTAAATGTACTAATTATGTGAGGTATGAAATTAAAGTATAAAACATGCTAGTAAGATCTGAAAATTATAACATAACAAATGTACAATGACTCTATCTGATATACATCAATACTGAAAGTAATATGATAATATGAAAATACTAAATGTAATGCCCCAAAAACTCAAAGGCTAGACCTAGGACTTAAATCATAGAAAACTAGAAAATCTGCACTAGGTCACAGAACAAGTCGTTCTATTACCCGTGGGGAGTGACCACGAGTCGCTAAGTGACTCGTGGTGAGACTTAGGGGCTTATTCTGAAATTTTTGTGGTTGACGTGACCACGGGTGTGACCGCGAGTGGTGGTCCACCCCACGAGGCGTGAGATGACCCATGGTAAAGGATAAGGTGAAGACCAGGAGAATATGGGCAGTGAACTTCACGATTAGTCACCTCGAGTTGTGGTCCAAGCCATGATTCGTTAGGTGACCCGTGGTTCAAAATAGATGGGAGAGTATGGGTGTTGGCTGTGTAGTTGACGAGTGGGTCACCACGGATCGTAGGGTACACCACGAGTCATGGTATCCCTTGGGGTAACCAATAGGGGATTCTAGGTAGTGGACCCAACGATCGTGACCACGAGTCGTGATCATTGGTACGCGTCGTAGGGTCCCCCGTGGGGACTAGCAGTCAGTTTTCCCTGTGAATTTCCTAGGGTCTTTCAATAATTTCCTACCCTCCTAAACTTTAAACTTTGTCGTTTTAGACATAATTTCAGACCTATTAGTGGGGTTAAATGGTTTACCCCCTCATTCCCACCCATCTTAAAAAAAAAA
>JACEIK010000507.1:251003-261409 GCA_018107945.1 Datura stramonium | reverse complement strand
CCCTGAGCTTTCGAATGCGAAGAGATTATATGTAATTTTTCTTTGAATTCTCATAGAATAATATCCATGATTATTTGTTGACATGATTTCCATCCATTCTTGAGTATATTGATATTATTTCCACAAGATTGAATCCTAGCCCTACAGATTTTCAAATGTTCAGAAATCCTTGATAATGTCTTGTTTAATCCATGTAGAATCATCTTGTATATTACCTATGGGTATTTTCCCACCAACTAATGGTAGTATTGGTGCTTATCTCTGTGCGTTGACTTCAACCCCATTTCTTGAGGGTAGAAAAAACTAGAAATTCATGATTTAGATGATAAACCTTGGAAGTTTCTTGACTATACCAATGAACTAAACTCCCTTACTATTTTACATGTTAAATTCTCGATCAGCTAATTAGTTTGACTATATCACCTCCCAGTTATCAGAATCAGATACAAAATCTATTTTATTGGTCCACTAGGAGTACATGACACTTTAGACATATAATTCTAACTAGCCTTAGGACCCCAGTTCAGATTTCAGTTTGTTCTCAAATGATTACGACGCTTCTAGATAAGCAGCCCTGACCAGTCTAGAATCCAGTTTCAAAATATGGTCCGTTAAGACTCTCGGGGTACTTTCAGACACGTACCCTAGACTAGTCTTGGGCCCCAGTTTTGAGCTATCAGCCTAGTATTCAGTGCATATGCTAAAAACTAAAGCAAAGACTATAACTAAAGACTATAATTGTACCATTGAAGAGTCTATTTGCTGATAAATAACCACGTGAGCTAAACGTAGAGTTTGATGTATACGCTCTATATATAGGACCTAATATACCTTTTCAGGGTATAAAGTCATGGCTGGTGTGATCACTAACTAAGGCCCATTCTAGCTAAGAACCAATAATGGTACGTAGTTTTGAGACCTAGGTCTGCTGAACCCCGGCCTCCTCGGTGCTAAGTACTACTCCCAACTAAAAATTTACTGATAGTATACTGATAGCTCGAAAACTGATGCCCTAAGACTAATTCAAAACAACTTTATCTGAAAGTGTCCTGAGAGTCTATAGGACTTGATAAAACTGATAATTCTGATAATATTGACAATACTGTAAAACATGTATATTGAAATAATGAGAAAGTCATATGTACTTGAAAGGACATATAATTCAAAAATAATGCTAACTCATTAGGCTAAGTATTGGAAAACATGCTAATATCAAGATCATGGAAATACATTGTACAATTTCAGAGTAAAATCATGAACATCTTACACTATTAATCAAGGGAATCTTGAAGCACTGAGAAGGTAAGGGAGATTATGCATTGAATGAAAACCTTAGGACATGGTTTCTAGGGTTTCTAAGAATAATTTAGACATAAGGGTGCAAGGAAACCCTTATTGAAGTCCCACATACATGGAGAAGAAGACTTCCTTGCTAGAGCTTGAATTTTAGAGCTTTGAAGAAGAATCCTAACCTTGGCTTGAGAGGATTTGATACTGCTATCGTATGTTTCTGGGAGTGTAGGTGAGAATGAGGGGGAAAAGTCAACTAATTCCCTTTAATTTGCTTCCAAAATATCTCAAAATGATGTAGTTTAGCAGTTAAAAAAGTGAAAAGTTATAAAAATATCCTTAAAAGTTGTAAAGGGAAAACTACTCATCCAGTGCCACGAGTATAGCATGATATATAGTTACTGCGACTATTTTGGTTACTCTCTTAACTCTATCCCACGAGTAAATATGACGGCTCGTACCAACTTACCATATGTCATACTGTGACTCGTGGTTACTGAAACAATCCTAACCACTTCTCTGAACCCCACACCATGACTCCTTACCACAGACCATACCTTCATAGTACGACTCATGGTATAGCCCATCCAATGCCAAGTTTTCAGTTTCCTGCTGGTTTTTAATTTAACTCTAGGATCTGATCTTAGGAACTTTTGGGGTGTTACACCTGGATCTCATTATTTACCTATATAAATTTCCTAGTTAAAAGCTCTAGGAGAGAATTAGATTTCCCTTGTATAAATTCAATTTAAAAATCAAAGATAGATGACAAAGCCTGCTATCTTGCAAATATTTATTTAGAAACAGTGTTTTTACATCTTTTTGTAAAACATCTTTCGCTGCTTTGCAGTCTACTCATAGTAAAAAATATTTTGTTTATTAAATCATCTTGAAATTTAGTAATACATAGTACTATTGTAATGACTCGGATGTTGTTATGGGATGGTTAAGGGCCTAAAACATGGAAAACAGGCTAAGGGAGAGATAGGAAGGTTGTGAAATAAACTAAGTATGAAATTAGGCATTTTTGGATAGCTACTAGTTTGGGATCCCACCTTTGCAGCAAGACCGTGGTAGCGGTCGGAGTATCGCTGTGGCAAAATTAGGGAGTATCCGCTGCAGTGACTCTATGGCCACTGTAGCGGGTCCGCTGCAGCGAAAATATGATTTCTGCAAAAGATAACAGAAATCAGAAAAAGGGTTTAAGTGAAATTTCTAGGATTAAGTCCCATTATTTCCAAAATGTTAAAGAGCAAGGTTGAGAGTGATTTCCTTTCCATAGAAGAAAGTGGTGGTGAAAAGGTAAGTTTCTTGTCCCCTAGCCCTTTAATAGGTATTGTTTATCGCGGAAGCTTAAGGGGTACCCATTAATGGTGAAACTCTAAACTAGAGAACCCTAGGTTGATGAACTAGGGCTGAATTATAGGGGAACAATAGGAGGTTTTGATTATAGAATTTTGCGTAGTGATTATTTCCTAGGGTTCCTCTTGTTAGTATTGACAGGTTAGACAAGGTGGGGAGCTAAAAGGTGGAAGGGAAGGGTCTCCTGTTAAATTTCCCTGAAAAGAGAGGGGTTTGATCTAATTAGGCCCTTCCTTGAGGAGTGATTAACTAATTACTATATGTGCGTAGATTTCGAATAATCCGAAGCATCATGGAAGGGCAAAGCTCCTATAGAGTAGCAAAGTTAGTAACTTCGATTAATTGAGGTAGGTTATGGTTGGAGGGTTAGATCCTACTTAATGACTTATATTCTTAGGTGATAATCTTATGTGATTGGTCTTCGGACATCCCTTGTTGTGAGTTTGTCTTGCGAATGAGTATGATTACCATGTTGATAGAAAATAATTATTAATATGTTGTTAAGTTTATGTGAACTTGTGAAGTGAACTGATTGTCATGAATTGATCCTATGAATGGAGAATTGGAAATTAGTGGATACGTGAATGTGTACGACTTGCATACTTGTTGTTTTACAAAAATTGAGAATGATTAGTATAGTGATTATATCCTAAATTGAGAGGCTCGAGCTCGAGGGGAGCATCCGACGAGCGAATATTATTATCGAGTGGCTCAAGTTCGAGGGGAGCATCTGGAAAAGCATATGAGTGGGAGCGGGTGACACATAGGCATAGTACATGAATTTCTAGAGTACCCTACAAGTCCTGACTAGATGGGCAGAAATAAGACCATCTGGCATATGTGTACATGATTGTGTGGTTGAGTGTTAGGGGGAAATGGAGGAGATGTGTTCCTTTTATGTGTGTTTTTTTGTAATTCCATTTATATTCATGAGGTTGAATGAGGAACGTGCTAAGAGAGTGTGTAAAGTATCCTTGTTATGATGTGAGTTGATAAGAAAGAACATGTCTTTAGTTCTAAGTGTGACTTTGTCAATGTGTGTAAATTTTGAGTAACTATTGCCATGATTAACTGTGGACTTGTAGGTCTTAATAGTTGATATGATTATTATTTTAGTTGTACGTGTTTGGTGGATTTATGGAGTGTGTACAATGCTAAACTGTTGAATTGATGAATTGTTAAATTGTTGAATGGATAAACTGAGAAGAGTGTAGCTATGTTGAGCTACTGCCTAATTAATACCACTGCAGCGGAACTATTCCCGCTGCGGCGAGACCACTACTATTGTCAAATGATTGTTGTAGTGAAAATGGCCCAATCTAGTGAGCAAGCCAGTTGTCCCCTATGTAGAACTAGTTGTCTGAATTGATGTTGTACTTCTCTAAAATGTTGTAGATTGGTATTATATTATTATTACTCGGTATATGTTTTGTTATTTAAGGTCGACCGATGATGCCTACCAGTACCGTGTTATGTACTAACCCTACCCCTGCACTTCTTTTCTGAGTGCAGAGTCCGAGCCAGGCAGTTCCTCACATCCTCACCTATAGAGCAGCAGCTTCGGAATTGAGAAGGTGAGGAGACGAAGTTGCAGTTCACTCTCCCGCTGTAGATGTCTTTTATTTTCAAACGTTTGAAGATTTTGTTTTCTTTTAGTTTTTAGTTTTCCTAGTATTGTAAAACAGATGTCTAGTGCAATGACAATCAGGTTCTGGGAATTGGTTTTATTAGTTTTGGGTTTGCGCAGTATATTGGTTCAAGGTTGTCTTAAGGAGTATTACAGTTGTTTTCTTCATGAATGTCTTATTTTGGGGTCATTTGGTATTGTTAGCAGGTTTCACTGGTTCGCCTACCAGGGGGGTTATAGTGGGTGCCAATCATGGCCACCAAGTTGTGACAAAGTTGGTATCAGAGCCCTAGGTTCGGCGATCTCATTGCACTAAGACGGGTCTAGTAAAGTCTCTCGGATTGATGCAGAGACGTTCATAACTTATCTTTGAGAGGCTGCAGGACTTTAGAAAGCTCCCTTCTTCTTTACTTTTGTGCTATTACTTGATTCTAATTGGTATCCGGTGATCCAAATTGGTATCTAACAACTTTTTCTTCTTTCTTTCCTAGATAGTGAGAACATGCGCCAACGACAATAGAGATACAACACCCAAACCAGCAGTGGTAGCCGCAGTTCATGGTAGAGCAAGGGGCAGAGGTCGTGGCTAAAGACCTGCTGAGGCTAGAGGATGGGCTTGTGCTCCTACTTCGGTTAGGGAGAGATCTGCATATCCCGTGCCACCAGCAATGTAGGAACGGGTGGCTGTTGAAGTCGAGGTCCCGACGCAAGGAGAAGCTCCTACCGCACCAGTGTCCTCTGAGGTTCTAGCTCAGGTCATCAACCTTCTGAGCAGCCTTGTGGACATTGGGACAACAGTTGGGGATACAACATACAGCTGTTGTGGCTCCTCATATTGATGATATATCTGATGTTGTTATATTTTCGAGGTCGGTAGCAGGACCGATGATGATAGGGGAGGAGCATGAATTTTTTTGGAGGTTCACCAAGATGAACCCTCCCACTTTCTACAACACAAAGTTAGAGGACGCCTATGAGTTTATCATCGACTGCCATGAAAGGCTCCACAAGATGGGAGCAGTGGAGAAGTATGTTAAAGAGTTTGTTACCATCCAGTCGATGGGTGATGCAAAGCTCTGGTGGAGAGCTTTTGTGGAATGCAGACCAGCAGGGTCACCGCAATTGGCTTGGATCCAGTTCTACTCCACGTTCCTAGAGAAATATGTTCCTTACACTTTGAGTGATAGGAGATGGGATGACTTCACCATCATTAAGTAGGGGAGCTCATCTGTTGCTGCATACGAGGCTCGATCACTCCCTATCCAGGTATGCTCTACCCTTACTGCCCACCGAGGAGGAGAGGATCAGGCGGTTTGTTAAAGTCCTGAATGTGGGTCTTCAGGTACCGAATCTTCAGATGGTCTTCTAGGCAAGACCTTTCAGGAGGTGGTAGATTATGTAAAGTCAGTTGAAGGGGTGAGGCAGCAGGGTTATGCGAGAAATGTTGAGAAGAAGGCTCAGAGAGTGGGTTCTTTCAGTGGTTCTTATGTGAAGACTCTGGCACCATAGGCTTTCTCTAGGCGCCCTATCCAGTATGCCATGCAGGTGTCAGCCGGAGGTCCGCCAGGGACAGCTCCACGACCATCAGGTGCAGTTGGGGGTACATAGATAGTTCATTTTGATTTTGGGGCTCATCCTATTTCTTCTATTCTAGATTAGAGACCAGTTATTGAGAAGGTTTGTCATGAGTGTGGTGAGTATGACCACATCCACAGATGGTGCCCCAGGTACGGACAAGGCAGGCAAATTGTTCCTTACCTAGCTCCTCGAGCTTCAGCCCCTGCTAGGATAAGAGGTAGTGCAATCAGTCCAGATCATCCACAACTGGGATGAGGTGGTCAGCTAGCCATTAGAGGTAGTGTTCAGCAGGGTAGGGGACGTGCTTAGGTAGTTAGGGGTGGCACCCAAGCAGGTAGAGGGGTGGTACAGCCCAATCGTGGCGGTTCTCAGGCGAGTAATTAGGCCCATTTTTATGCTTTTCCTGGTAGACCAGATACAGAGGCTTTAGACACCGTTATTACAGGTATTATCTTTGTGGACGAAAGAATGGCTATTGCGTTGTTTGACTCGGACTCTACATTTTCTTATGTGTCTGCTTATTTTTCTTTGGGTCTGAATCTTGTGCATGATTTGCTTAATAATCCTATCCGTGTGTCTACTCCTGTTGGAGATTCTATGTTAGTGGATAGGGTTGTTCGTGATTGCATTGTTGAATTCTATGATTTGACACTCTGGCAGACTTAGTGATTTTAGATATGGTTGATTTTGATATAATTTTGGGAATGAGCTAGTTGTCCCCTTACCATGCCATCCTAGATTTCTATGCTAAGACCGTCACTATATTGGGTCCAGAATAATCTAGGTTGGAGTTGAAAGGGAATTGTAGCCCTGCTCCTAAGAAATTTATTTCTTATATTCATGTCCATAAGTTGATAGAGCGGGGTTGTTCAGCGTATCTAGCGCATATTTAGGACACTAGTTCATAGGGTCCTTCAATAGACTCAGTCCCAGTTGTTTGTGAGTTCTTAGAGGTGTTCCCTGCGGATTTGACCAGCATGCCGTTGGACTGTGACATAGATTTTTTTATAGACTTGGAACTAGGAACCCAACCCATTTCTATTCCTCCATACCGAATGGCACCTGCTGAGTTGAGAGAATGCAAGGAGCAGTTGTAGGAGTTGCTCAGTAAAGGATTAATTAGACCTAGTGTGTCACCATGGTGTGGCCCAATTTTGTTTGTAAAGAAGAAGGATGGTAGTATGCGGATGTGCATCGACTACCGCTAGTTGAACAAGGTAACTATTCAGAATAAGTACCCTCTTCCTAGAATAGATCATTTATTTGACCTGTTACAGGGAGCAGCGGTGTTTTCAAAGATTGATTTGAGGTCCGGTTATCACCAATTGAAAATCAGGGCTGAAGACATTCCCATAACAGCCTTTTCGGCATTATGAGTTTCTGATCATGTCATTTAGACGCACTAATGTCCCGGCTACGTTCATGAGCCTGATGAATAGTATTTTCAAACCTTACCTAGATTCCTTTTTTATTGTATTTATTAATGATATCTTAATGTATTCCAAGACCAAGCAGGATCATGCAAATCATCTAAGGGTTGTGTGGGATTACTGAAGGAGAATCAGTTGTATGCTAAGTTCACCAAGTGTGAGTTTTGATTGGGATCAGTGTCCTTTTTGGGGCATGTGGTTTCCAAAGAGGGAATCCGATTTGATCTACAGAAGGTGAAGGCGGTCAGAAACTGAGAAAGGCCAACTAATGTGATGAAAATATGGAGTTTTGTGGGCCTGGCCAGTTACTACCCTCAGTTCGCGAAGGGATTCACTTCCATTGTTTTGGCATTTACCAGGTTGACGTAAAAGGATATACCTTTCCAGTGGTCAAAGGAATATGAAGCGAGCTTTCAGAAACTCAAGACTCTGCTAACCACATCACCTATTCTGCTATTACCCGTGGAAGGTAAATACTTTGTTGTTTACTATGATGCCTCACGGTCTAGGTTGGGTGCTATGTTAATGCAGGAAGGACAGGTTATTGCTTATGCCTCGAGACAATTGAAGGTGCATGAAAAGAATTACCCCGCGCACGATCTGGAGTTAGCAGTGGTGGGCGTTTGCACTGAAAATTTGGAGGCACTATCTATATGGAGCTTGATGTGAGGTGTTCATAGATTATCACAACTTATAATATGTATTCTCCCCAAAAGATCTCAATTTGAGGCAGAGGAGATGGATGGAGTTGCTTAAGGATTACGATATCACCATCTTGTACTACCCAGAAAAGGCTAATGTGGTGGCAGACGCATTAAGTAGAAAGACGGTAAGCATGGGCAGTTTAGCTTGCTTGGAAGCTACTCAGCGGCTGATGGCGAAGGAAGTCTAGACTTTGGCAAATAGCTTGGAAAGGTTGTCGCTGACCGAAACTGGTGGAATACTAGCCAACCTAGAGGCAAAATTCTCACTACTAAAGGAAATCAAAACCAGGCAATTTGAAGATGAAATGCTGGGTAAGATTAGGGATAAAGTTCTACAGAGAAAAGCCAAGGAAGCAGTGTTAGATGATTAAGGGGTCTTGAGAATAAATGGGTGGGTATGTGGTCCCCGAGTTAGTTAGCTAATTAAAACTCTCTTGGTAGAAGCTCACAACTCGAGGTACTCTATTCACCCGGAGTCACTAAGATGTACCACGATCTAAAACAACACTATTGGTGGGTTAGGATGAAGAGGGACATTGTGGACTACGTTGCTTAGTGTTTGAATTGTCAACAGGTGAAGTACGAGGACCAAAAGCTTGGAGAAGTACTTCAGCGAATGCCGATCCCTGAGTGGAAATGGGAGAGGATATCTATGGCTTCATGGTTGGTCTTCCCAAGAGTTTGGAAACATTTGACTCAATTTGGGTCATAGTAGATAGATTGAACAAGTCTGCTCATTTCTTGTTGGTCCAGTTGACTTATAACACTGACAAACTAGCCAAGTTATACGTGAAGGAGGTAAAGTTACATAGGGTTCCTGTTTCAATTGTATCAGACAGGGGAACCCAATTCACTTCCAATTTCTGCTGGACCTTGTAGGCCGAGTTGGGTACGAGGTTGGACTTGTGCAAAACCTTTCATCCTTAGACAAACGGGTAGTGAGAATGGACTATTTAGGTGTTGGGGGACATTCTCCGAGCGTGTGTGATAGACTTTGGGGGCCATTGGGAAAAATTCTTTCCCTTGGAATAGTTCTCCTATAACAATAGCTACCACTTGAGCATTGGCATGGCACCATTTGAAGCTTTGTACCGGAGAAAGTGCAGGTCTCCAATTAGGTGGTTTCATGCATTTGAGGTGAGGCCTTGGGGAACTGATTTGTTAAAGGAGTCCTTGGAAAAGGTTCAAATAATTCAGGGTCGCCTACTAGATGCTCAGAGTAGGCAGAAGCAATACACAAACAAGAAAGTAAGGGACATGGTGTTCATGGAAGGGGAGCAAGTGTTGCTCAAGGTGTCCCCTATAAAGGGGGTGATGAAGTTGGGAAAGTGGGGCAACGTCAGCCCCAGGTATATTGGGCCATTTGAATACTCCAACATATAGGGGAAGTGGCTTATGAGATGGCATTGCTTCCAAGATTATCAGGAGTGCATCCGACATTCCATGTGTCGATGTTGAAAATGTACTACAGAGATTGAACATATATCATCAAGTGGGACTCTGTGTTACTGGATAAAATCCTGTCCTTCAAGGAGGAGGCTGTGGCGATATTAGCCAGAGAGGTTCAAAAGCTGAGGTCCAAAGAGATTTTGATAGTAAAGGTCCAGTGGGAGAATTGTCAGATTGAGGAAGCCACTGTAGGAGATCGAGGCTGATATGCGAGTTAAGTATCCCCAGTTGTTCATAGAATATGGTATGCATCCTTCCTATTTTTGTATAGAACATTCGGGGATTAATGGTATTTTAATTGGTATATGATATGATGATCCGAACGTTGCCACAGGATGGTTAAGGGCCTAGAACACGGAAAATAATCTAAGGGAGAGATAGGAAGGTTGTGAAATAAACTAAGTATGAAATTGGGCATTTCAGGTAACTACTGGTTCAGGGGACCGTTGTAGCGGTGGGATTCCCATTGTAGAAAGATTGTGGTAGCGGTCAGAGCCCTACCGTGAGTAACTACTGGAACTGCCGCAGCGACTCTATGGCCACTGTAGCTGGTCCATTGCAGCAGAAATGTGACCGTTGTAGTAGAAATGTGAATGTTGTAGCGGACGATGGGAATTAGAAAAAGTGTTTAAGTGGGATTTCTAGGACTAAGTCCCATTATTTCCAAAACGCAAAAGAGCAAGGTTGAGAGCGATTTGTTCCTTAGAGAAGAAAGTGGTGGTGAAAAGGTATGTTTCTTGTCCCATTGTTCGGTCGGTTTAGATGACTACACTCAAGTGCACGTGGTCGAACAAGTAGTAAAATGGCTCAAGTAAGCCAAGTATCGATCCCACAGGGACTGGACCGAGGTAACAATCGAATCAAGGGTCAATGAACTTTAACTCTAAAAATGCAGACAACAGTGTAAAGAAGATTTTGAGATTTTGTTTCCTAATTTATACTAAATCTAAAACGAATATACAATTT
>JACEIK010000507.1:220617-232102 GCA_018107945.1 Datura stramonium | reverse complement strand
CTTCAAATGACCTTTTTTCTCTCAAGTACTTGGCTTTAAATCAGTAATTTCAGCCTGGAATAGGTCTAGCATGCCGCCCCACCTAACTCACCAAGAGTTTTTTGAGATTTTTCTAAGTCTGGAATGCTCTGGTGCTATGGATGGGGCTCCACGCCATCCATAGCACCAGAAATTTTTGTGTTGTGGATAGGGCTCCATGTCTCTCATCTCGCCAAGGTGTTGAGTATATTTTCTTCTGAAGTTTTGGAGTGGGTGTGGGGTGCAAGCCATCTCACGAAAGTGATGAAAATAATTCTCTGAAGTTTGGCACTTGGTGTTGGGGCCAGCTATCTCACCAGATTCTTCACTTACCTTCTCAAACCTCCAACCTTGGTCATTTTGGGTCCTTTTTCCCTAGTTTTCTGCTCAAATCATCTCAAATAATTTGATAGCATATAAAACATACAAACATATGAATTCATTTATTAATTAAGGATTATGAACTCAAAACATGATCAAATATGGGTAAAAACATGATAAATGGGCATAAAAATATGCCCAACATCATCTCCAGAGGATGTTATTACTATCATAAACTATTGGGTCAGCTGATTTTGCGCAGGTGTTATATTGCGACCTTGTCGACCTAGGGATATTTTTAAGTTAATATATACTTGATTGTTTTCTTGATTGCGTGTTGTTGGTATGCACCAGAAGTGTATATGTCCAGCTATGTCAGCTGAGGGTCCAGTATGACATTATGTGCTAGTTATGCCTTCCCCAGGTGGGGCGTGACAGTTATTTTGTTGAATTAATCTATTTATATCTTTATTCTTAGGATCACCCTAGGTATCTACTATATCAAATTTAAACTGTGTTGCGGTGATAATTCTACCATCTATTGGTAAACTAATTTATTCCTATGGAGGAATTATAGAATAATTCAACCACCTTAGTTTTGGTATGCCATTTATTAGCAATCATTCCTAATGATTATTTTTATTATCTAATTTTCCTGTGTACTTAAACCATTTTAAAAACTCTATGTTATATTTTATTCATTTCATAAAAGTGAACCAAATTTTCCTAAAGGATAACCTTTCCTTTAATTAATATTTTTCTGTATACCTGATGTTGGCATATTCTTATGCCTATTTGCTATATTTTACCTATACTTTACCTTATTTTGATTTCATAATCTATATGAAATGCATGAATTCATGTTTACACATGTCTTGTAAGCTAACATATATTTTTAGATCTTTTGAGCAGGAAACCAAGGAAAAATGACTCAAAATAACACAAGGTGTGAGAAAGAAGATTTCGCAAATATTGACCTGGTAATGGCTGGCGTGGCGCGCCAACCTCCAAACTTCAGATAAATCTACACCAAAGTTGGTGCTATGGGTGGCGTGGCATGTCGATTCCCTACTTCAAAATAAAATTTGATCAACACTTTGGCGAGATGAGTGGCGTGGAGCACCAGGAGCATTCTAGACTTAGGAAATTTTTTCAACACTCTGGTGTTTTGAGTGGCGTGGCATGCCAGAAGGGTCTAGAGGCTCAGAAATTTGAATAACACTGTGGTGCATTGGCTGGCGTGAGGCGACTATATAAAAACTTCAAAAGACTTCGAATCCAAACATGGTGCATTGGATGGCGCGGCGCACCAGGCCTATTTCGAAATGGATTTTGCTGATTTTGAAGCTAATTACTTAAGAGAAAAAGCGTCATTTGAGGCCTTATTTATAAATAAAACATCTAGGTCATTTGTTAGCTATCTTACATCATATTTTTTATCATACTGATCATTGTACACAGCTTTTGGATGGAGAGACAAGAAGTTCATTACTGAGGTTTTTCGTATTTTCTTTTGTCATTTATATTTCGAATGATGATTCTGCCTGTGGCTATCCGGTTGAACATGAGTGACTAAACTCCTATTCTGGGGTTTTGGCCATAACTAATGGTTGACATTTGATATTTTGTTTATGCTAGTATTCATTCTTCTTAAAGGCTATTTATTCTTACTTATGCTAATTGCTTATTCGTTAGATTGATCACCTTTTGAATAAATTTATTGGCTTTTGGTTGAATTCTTGAGAGGGAACTAATAGGGTTAAAAGTAAGGATAGAACAGGTATTAAAAGACTCTTGTTTGACTGAGCTTAAGATAGAAGTCATTGTTGAGGATAGGAATATATCTTTCAACCTTGTTTAGTTAAATACAAGTAGCCACAACCGTCGTATCATGCTTCTCCTGCGACCATAGGGATATAGGCATTATCGTTTATGGGATAGTTCTTGGATGTTCAGGAGAATGGCAAGAAATGCGATAGTAACTTACAACTAACAACCTTAGGAAGAATTAATCTCGTGTATTCAAGTCTTGAAAACTCAACCTAAAGAAAAAGTGTCATTACTCTAGATTCTCATCATCATTTGAAGTACAACTACACTCATTTCCCCATTTTACCTGTGTTTATTTGAATAGTGAAATAAAATATTAAATTTAAGCAATTAATTTGACAAGTCTATGAGGGATCGATATCGGGACTTCGCCATCCTATATTATTTCACTACCACGTGTGCTTAGGCGACATCAAGTTTTTAGCACCGTTGTTGAGACTTGAATATTGACTAATTGTTTTTGGTTAGGATTTTTATTACACTATTCAAGTAATTAATTTTGGAAAGTATATTATATAGATTTTTATTTTTCTCTATTTTTAGTATCTTACCACTCTTCTTAACATGGCATCTTGGTATATAATTAGGTCAAATGATGTGTATTCATATTTTAGTGATCCGTTTATGAATTATGGAGTACCCCACTTGTGGAAAAACTATCATACTTGTCGTGTATATGGTGGTTTGGATGTCTATTGGAGTAGTTTCCCAAATTTTTATTCCCCTTCCCCAAGCCGGTATTACAATCCTCTTGTTGCTTTTTATGCTTATTGAAATAATGAAGAGGAGGAACATAATGCTCAAATGAGCGATATGGAAAAACTGATTCTGGAGCATATGGAAGTAATAAGGGAGCTGCTTGTTGAACAAGGAAAATTCTTAAAAAGGATCAGTGCCAAGCTCACAATGATGATGGCTGAGGCTACAACTTGTAATGAATTGCAAGTCACGGCCTTAGCCAATACTCAAGAGAAACCACAAGTGGAAGGGAGAATAGAGCTCAGACAAGAGATATACCAATTTGGCTCAAGTATCAATGACCTACAGGCTCTTTTGAATGAAAAATTTGAGGCATTTGAGGCCTAATTACAAAGTTTTGTGGATACTAGCCAATGCATGAAACAAGAAGAAGAATCTCAACCATTAGAATATTCTTTGTTGGTTGATGTCGATGTTGAGAAGATGGATAAAAGTGAGCATGTTAAGCATAATTCAATATTGGAGTTAGGGAATACTGGTCCTCATTTTTGTCAAGCCCCACCTTGGGAGCTGTAACTGGCAACTAATGTCACACTGAACTCTGAGCTGACCTGGCTAGACACATACACTCCTGTTGCATGCTAGCAGCATATAGTGAAAATAAATAGTTATATCTCGGTTGTAAGCACGGCCCTGGGACGACAAGTCCACTACACAATACCTGCAGTAAATTAGCTAACCCAACAACAACAGTAATATCATCCTATGTGGGCCGACAAAACTACCATACTCCTAATAGATAACATAACTAGGCCCCACATGACCAACAACACCTATCATAACACATACAGGCCCCACACAGCCAATAATGCATAAGTAACCAAAAAATGTAGTCTGCAGCCTCTAAGAGTGAAATATTGCTCGGACAGGGCCCCGACCTACCAAAAACTATCTAACAAAAGATAGGCAAACCTATACTATCTGGAAACTCCGAAGAAAAGAAGTCAACCGCTCTACTGACTCTAAATAGCTACTGAAGAGGTCCCGAAACCTATCTGTCCAAACTTGTAGGCAAGTATGCAGCGCCTCATGCATGGACGTCAGTACAATATGTACCGATTATATAAGGAAATAATGACAACTGAATAGAAGTTGATAAAAAACTGAAAGTAATCAGCGAAAAGGGTAGAAGCTAACCTATATGCTGTAACAAGCATAGCCTGCATGTAGTAAACAATTATACAAATCGGAACTTAATGCTGAATGATCACACGTTCATAAACTATATCTAGAAAATGAGGATACAAACAAGAACCTAACCTAGCCCCCATAAGCTAGGAAGGAGCAAGAAACACAAAGACAACCTATCTGGGCCCTCATAAGCCCCAACAAGTGCAAGCAAACTATTACTCCTAACTTTTTCACTAAAGCCCAGTAGGTAAGCTATAATTGAAGCATACTCGATCTCGGAAACTGTACTTAAACCATCTGGGCTTCTGCAACTGTGTTTGAGCCATCTGGGCTCCTGTAACTGTATATGAGCTGTCTAGGCTCCTATATCTGTGTATGAGCCATCTGGGCTCCTATATTGCATATGAGCCATTTGGGCTCTTGTAACTGCATATGAGCCATCTAGGCTCCTGTAACCGTATTTGAGCCGTTTTGGCTCCTGTAACTGTAGGTGAGCCGTTTGGACCCCTGTAACTATAGGTGAGCCATCTGGGCCCTTGTAACTGTAGGGGAGACGTCTGGGCCCCTATAACTATATATGAGCCATCTAGGCTCTTGTATAATCCTAAATAGAAGCTAACCAGTGTATCCTATATGTCCACAGCTATTTAGATAGTCATGGAAGTAATTATAAAATCAGTTGGCTCAGAAAGGAAAAGGTGAGGTCCAAGGCGACCTGGCGACACTCTAAAGGTCATACTAATAAAACGGTCGTTCATTAATGGACAACAAGGTCGTAGGTAATCAACTATATGGTTCCCTCTCCTAGAATAACTACAGGGTGGCTAATATCTAAATATGATACTAGGCGATCATCCACAATAGTCCTATGGGCAACCACAACAATTATTAACCCGAAGAGTAAACCATAATACTAAGGTTCTAGTTCATAGGCATCATTCTGGTCTGTCCTGACAACTTTGTAGCCCCGTAGGTAGGTGTACTTAGACTTAGCCCTTTTAGGAAACATGTACGTGGGCATTTGTATGAATAGCCATAGGCGTTAGCCCCACGTATAACAGCTACTAAGGTACTGACTTAGGATATTGCATATTCCATCAAAATTTTGGCAACTAGGGTGGTTCCCAGAGCAGTCGATACGACAAACTGTAAGTCGAAAGAAGCTATACGGTCGCAGGCAGTAGGTAGTTCACCTAGAAAACTACCACCCAAATCATTAGGCAACCCTGGTGCCACTGACTCGAAGGTAAGGCCATTCTATCATAACTCTACTCCTGTAGGCGTCAAATAGGAATTTATATTGCCAAACTATGCCCTATGCTGCCTAACTTAAACAAGTACACTAACAGCTAACCATAGGCCTCTTTGTCCTCAATATGGCAGCAAAATATTACTAGTCTCTCTAGACGGTGAATAACTGAACAAAGAATCTCTTTGTCGCTTCTAAAGATAGTCAAAACTGAATATAATCTTTCCCGACAAGGAATACTATGTTACAACCTCAATTTTCCTCATAGAAGCTAACCACAACATGTATAATCATAAGCTACTACAACAGTACAAGTCGTATTAACTATATGATGAGAATAACTTGCCGAAAGAGGTTACCCTTAACATACCTCAATTGCCGAATTCAGCCCAATCAATCTAGTTGCGATCAAGAATTCGTAATCCCTCCGTATTCTAGCTTTTGATCCAAGGGAACAGGACTATTATAATCCAAGAGCTAGGCCGACAATTCATAGCCCACAAACATAATGATAATATATAAAAACGAGTTCAAGTCGACAAAATCTTATGAATTCTTGTAGATTAGAAAGTTAGAAATACTTAATTATCACTTGTAGACATTTAGGACTTGTTTAGAAGTGATTTCTACAACTTCTACTCGGTGGGACTCCGTCGAACTGGGCCAAATTCGAAAATTCAACTCTGTAGATATGTTCTCCCGCACATGTCGTACTCTAAACACTCTCAAAAAGCACATGCACACGTTGGTTAATCAATAGAAACTTACAGGATGTAACATCATCCCCTCATAAGGAACATTCGTCCTCGAATGTAATCTAATTTTAGGAGACTTAGTCCTTAGGATTTGCAAAAATTTTGGCAGAGGCTCCTCTGTAATATGGACTATCCGAAAACCTAAAATGTAGAAAAGTACAACATAAGCGTCTCACAGGACGCTACAAACAACTGAATAACATAGTTCCATAACAATTAAATGAGAAACTGACAACTATAGTAAAAGAAACAACAATATAACACCTAAAAACTATCTCACCTCAACAATAACTATCTGCGTCTATGTAGGGTTTAGAACAAGTAAGGATATCTAGACCTCATGTCATCCCCAGCTTCCTAAGTCATCTATCCTACGTTCAGTCCCTCTATAAGACTTTAATAGGCTACATCTTTTGTCTCTACTCTGCGGACCTATCTATCTAATATGGCTATTGGAATCTTCTCAAAGGACAACTTCTCTGTAACCTGAACATCCTCAACTAGGATAACTCGAGAAGGGTCTCCTACGCACTTGAGAAATATCGATACATAAAATACTGGATAAACAGGTTCTAGCCCTGAAGGAAATTCTAACTTATATTCCATTTGGCCTATCTTCCGGAATATTTGGTATAGCTCAATAAATCTAGAGCTAAACTTGTCCTTCTTACCAAATCTTATAACTCACCTAGTGGAGACACTTTCAGGAATACCCATTTGTCGACACAAAACTCTAAATGTGTAACACCCCGAAAGCCCTAAGATTAGACCCGGGAGTAGAAATAGAGAAAACAGGAATTGCTGCACCAGGTCACAGGACGAGTCGTCTAGTGACCCGTCAACAACACCGCGAGTTGTTAAATGAATCGTGCGGATAGGGTTAGACTTGATTGAAATTTTACGTTTAGAGTGAACATGGGGGTGACCATGAGCTGTGGTCAGCACCATGACCCGTTAAGTCATCTGTGGTCAAGAGAGGTTGGTGGATCAAGAATCTTGGTCAATGCACCTAACGACTGGTCACCACGAGTCGTTGGGTACACCACCATTCGTAGTGTCCCTTGTGGTGATCCTAAGGAGAGTTTTGGTAGTGTAGATGACGATTGGCAGACCACGAGTCGTTGTCCAGGGCAATGACTAGTCCAATCCCTCGTTGGGACTGGCAGTCTATATTTCCCTGCGTGTTTATTAAGGGTATTTTTGTAATTTTTATGTTTCTAAGGCTTAAACTATGTCGTTTTAAGGTCAAATGGAGTTTTTTAAGAAGGTTTAAGTCATTCTAGCCTATTCAAAACTCATGCATGCAAGTTTAAGGGTTTAGAGAGAGATCAAGCCTAGTTCATCAACGTTCTTCTCCAAATCTTCCTTGGCCAATCAAAGAAGTTGTGAAATCAGATCCTCTCAGGTATATAGGGTTATGAATGAGTGTAATTTTCCAAACCCATGCCCAATCCCTCTATATCTCATGTAATCCTTATTGATGAATTTATGGGGTTTCTACCCAATGTGTGAATTTCCTATGTTTCTATCATGGGTATGATCTAAATATGTTTTGAATGTTGAATTATGATCAATGGGCATATTTTAAAATGTTTTAAATTATAAAGTATATTTTCAAGTTTTCCAAATTATGATGCCCATCCATGAAAGTTCACGAAAGTTGAGATCTATGTCATATGTATTTAAGCATGATGAGATATACATGAGAAAAGTATGATTCCGAAACTACCCATATCTATATACATGATTTTGATTATCAAGTCTATTGCATAGCATGTTAAAGGTTTGGACAAGCCCACATGATCAAGTATGTTCCATAATTTTCTAGATTTCATGTAAGAAGCTTACCACATGGATCTTGGAGTCTAGACTCCCACTACTTTCAGCTTGTCGTATGGTTTGATCCCTAGGCTCTTCATATTGTATTTTTAGACTACATATAATATGGATGATTTATCTTCATTGAAAAACAATGGAGAGAATATGCATATTTTTGGGAGTAGTGTCTAGCACCGAATAGGCTAAGGGTCAGTCAACCCTATGCCTCAGAACTATGCGCCATTATTTATATACTTCGGGACCTCCCTTGGAGCTTCCCCAGCCCCCAAGGGGCTTTGAGCTTGATATCGATATCATGGTAGCATCCTTAGCCCTGGCAAGGCTTTGGACGGCTCTTCCCACTTGAGTGTAATAGTTGCGACCACGTAAGCTCTATCGTAGTATGTCGATTATAAGACGAGTCTCCCATTATTCCTCATGATTTTAGTTATGCATGTTCATCAGTCATAATATTATGTTTTCAATGGGTTTGACCTAATTTTCAGTTTTACTTATGATTATCAATTTTTAGCCCTGGCTCATTTGATTCAGTTATGATGTTCAGTTATGTTCAGATCATGATTTCAGAAAATAGCATGCAAGCCCTACTCTCAAAATCTTATCTTGATTATGTTTTATTATATGGATGATTTATGATTTTGCTTACTTAGGGGTTTCACTTACCCTGCATACTCAGTACATTCCACATACTGACTGCATACTCTATGTTGTATCATTTTATGATACAGGCTCCAACATTCAGACTCAGTCTCGCCGATAGCCAGATTCTCAGCTTTAGTACTTCCCGCTTAGAGTTGGTGAGTCCTCATCTTGCGAGGGCACTTTTATTCATTTATGTTCTATATTTTTAGTTTTCAGACTATAGTGAGTTAGTTGGGGTCTTGTCCCATCAACTCATCAGCTTAGAGGCTTTTCGGACATAGTGTGTATTCAACATTGGACTCTTGTGTGTATTCAGATGTTAAGTTTTGTTTAGACTTCTACTATGTTATTTATAAGGATCTTCTGCTTATCTATGATTGAGTTAGATGTATGTTCATGCTATGGGTTGACTTGGAGCCTCTCGGGGTTTCTTGTCCCCTGCCTTGATTCGGGCCTATGTTCGGGTCGTGACAAACTTGGTATCATAGCATTAGGTTTTAAAGTGTCCTAGGGTGTCTTAATTCCACGTTAAGTAGAGTCTTTTCCATGGGTGTAAAGTGCACCACACTTATGACGAAGAGGCTACGAGACATTTAGAAAATGTTCCCTTCTTTCAAGATCTGATTCATGCGATGAAACATCTGTCCATTCCTTTGATTCGAGTTATACGCGTGTGCAGAAACATGTCTCCTCAAGAAACCAACGAGAGTCAGCCAGCCCCACAAACTCCAGTGGATCCCATGTTTAGGAAAGTTACGGATGCAGAGCTCAGGGATGCTTTTAGAGTGTTGATACGAGCCATGATCACTCAACCTACCAGAGAGGTGGAAACTATTAGAGTTCAAGACTTCACGAGGAGGAGTCCGAATAAGGTTGGTGGTTCGGGTATGGAGAGAGAGTTCAAGGGGAAAGAAAAGGGAAGAAAAAGGCCCAGGACTAAGGACTTAAAGAGTTTCCATCAAGGGTCAAGTTGTGGGAGTCTATCACGCCCCGAGTCTACACCATGGACATAACACGGTACTTGGAGTCACAAGTAACCCAAAGTCAACCCCTGGTCTGTCATAACACTGGTAATTTGAGTAAATCATAGCGGAAGATTAAATAATAAAATCATTTAAGAAAGGCTAAATAATAAGAATTTGCACATCTGAAAACAAATTTGAAAGTCTAAGTCTATATCTGAAAGCCATCTATATCTTATGAGTTGTTGGGACAATCACCCAACTAACTCTAAGTTTAACTTAAAGAAATATAATGTCGTCCTCAAAAGATGAGGACTCACCACTGATGTCGCTGATAACTCCTGGAGAAGGTCTACTAACTGTGTTGAGACTGAGAACCTGCAGTTGTATTGTAATGAGATACAACATAGAAGGTATGCGTCAGTACTTTGAATGTACTGATCAAGTGGGAGAAAATATAACATAAAGTAATAAATAACTAAACTGTAATGGAATGCGATGACCAACTCAAATACTGAAACTGAATAAACTAAAATATATCTAAAATGGTTAAAATGACCTTGTCTGATGGTCGTAGACCTGTCCTGAGTCTGAGATACAAATCTGAACTAATTGTATCGAACTGAATTAAACTGAGAACACTGAAACTATTCTGAATAAGCTATCTGAGACTGTACTGACTAGTGGGAGAGTCTATAACCGACATATAACCACGTGAGCTACACGTGGAGTTCGATGTATACACCCCACCGATAGGACCCAATATACCTTGCTAGGGTATAAAGGCATGGACTATGAGATCATTGTCTGGGGCCATAAGGCCAATAAAATTGTAACCTATAGTGTCAACGTAGTTCTGGGAACTTGGGTGCCCTAGAACCCCATCCTCTTTCGGTGCTAAGTCCTACTCCCACTGGATGGTCCTAACATGACTACAACTCCAAGCTGATAGCTCGAAACTGGGGCCTAAGACTGAGTCGGGGATACTTATCTGGAAGTACCTTGAGAGTCTTATCAGACAAGATTTAGTAATTGGTGTTTTCATACTGGCTAGAGCTGTTTATCTGAAAGTTTCGTAACCATCTAAAGAATAAATTGATAACTGAACTGGGTTCCAAAGGCTAGTTAGAGCTATATATCTAAAGTGCCACGACTGCCTAATGGACCAATAAATTGGATTCTGAATCTGATTCTGTTAACTGGGAGGCACAACTGACACCTCAGCAAAAGACTTAAGTCAAACTGATCAGCTGACATTTTAGAAGTTACTGAGTAGGCTAGTATTTTGACTGAAACTGGAGTAGCATAATTTGACTATGAAAAACAACTGATATTAACAACATGGAATATCCCAACACTAATAACTGGCCATTCTATAAAACTCTAAGTGTTTCTATAGAACTCTGTAGATCAACTGATTATACCAAGATATTAACTTCTACTCAAGGATCTGTCAATCAATCATAACTCGCATGAGATCTAACATATGAACATAAAGTTTCTGTTGGAATCCAAATCATGAAAGTTCCACCATAATCTATTGTAAGGACGAAGACTAACTTTCAGCTAACCAGAGCCCTAAGAGTCTAGGGAAATCATAGACATACTTTTTCTTACTCAATTCATAGAATCATGAGCCAAGAGCACAATATAAATCATGGGTTCTATATTCATGCAAACTCATAGGTTCAAATCATTCTTTAAACATGTATAGTGAAATCATAGTAAAAAGCATGTGCATACTTCATAAGAGTTATAACTTGAAAATAATGCTAATGCATAGAAAATTCTAGAAAATGTGCTACTACAATTCATATGCCAAAATCGTGAATTTAATAGTACTTTTATAACATACATTTTTGCTTATCATGAGGGTCTTGAAATTCATGAAAACATATGAGAAATCATACTTAGATTGAGACCTTAAGACATAAATTCTTTGTTAAAATTTAATAACTAGGGTTTTACATAAATCTCGG
>JACEIK010000507.1:135820-146013 GCA_018107945.1 Datura stramonium | reverse complement strand
ATATCAGTCGACTTATTTCCTACATAATTTGTTAGTGACAAATAGATCAACTATAGAGCATTAAAATAAATAACGTAAATGTTTATCCTGGTTCGGATTATAATGATTGAATAAGGCTAGAATAATCAGATTGATCAAGTGAAGATGCACATCCTTATAGAGTCTTTTGATTTCCCTTTTTAAGGACTCAGTGGTATTCTTTGAGTGGGTGCCAAGATCAATTCCTTTGACCTTGATTGACAGATCATTAAGGAATAACCCAAGGAATTTTTGCCCAATCAATTCTCCTTGATGTAATCCGAGTAGAGATTAATGTATTGATTGATTTGGGTTCGATTTCTTCCATTTAGAGATTTTATCCTGCTGGTATCTTCTGTAAATCTTGCATCTTGATTTGGCAGCGAATTTCTTCCTTCCAAGAGAGATTGGGATTTGACCTTCCATTTGATAGCGTTGATTTTTCTTCCATAAATATTGCTGGAGTCTGTTTGATTGAAGATTTCCTTTACTGAATGTTGAGTCCTTCCATAGTTAGTTCCTTCGTTTTATTCCGTCTACAATGTCAAGTCAACTGTCTTTCCACATTTATCACTGGATTCCACTTGGTTTGTGATTTTCTCAATTAGTTGTCCTGCATCAAATTAGTCATCATTGAAATATATTAGTTTAATAATCTTCCCCTTTTTGATGATGACATAATTTGGGGATATGACTTAGAGACACTTTCCTGTATAGAAAGATTTTGTGGATTCCTCCTCCTCACTTAATGCTTCCTCCCCCTCACTTGATGCATTCTATCTTAACGCTTTGAGAAACATATGAAAGCAGAAACAGTATTCTATGCACAGGCAAAGATTAAGTTGAATAAAAATGACTTCAAACAGAGGGACATAGATAGTTAATTTAAAACATCACAACCCAAAATATTTAATAGAGACAATCCCATCATCCAAAAACCAAAACACCACAAAAAGATAAAAGTAAACAACAAAAGATAAACCCACATAGGGGTAGAGATAATAACAGAGAGCAGAGAGTTCAGGCATGACCAAGGAAATATTTAACTGTATTGATGATATGCTCAGAGAAAGAGTGATATGACTTCTCAAATTGAGTGGACAGAGAGGAGTAAGAATTCTAAACAACAACAAATAACTCATTGTTAGAGATTTCAGCTCAAGCAGCAGCTGGCTCGACTTATCGCAGAACCTTATTGAATGACTTCACCCCTTCAAGCTAAATGTGAGTCAACTACTTCATCAGATTATCCATGCCAGAGATCAGAACTGCCATGGAATCATTAAACTTGTGCAGGTCACCAACCGCTGCACCAAGTTAGTGTTTAATGTCGTGGACATCAGACATAAGGGAAGAGAAAGCAATACCTTGAGCACCATTTGGAATGTTATTGCTTGAGCCTCCAAAAGGAGCAGTTTTGACTTTGGGCTTATATCTTTCCTTCTTGATCCAACAGCCATCATCGAAGAAGTAGCCCGTATTTGCAAAAGCTTAATCATTATAGGTGGAAGAAATTTCCTTTATAGTAAACTTAGAGACATCCACACCCATAGCCTTTATAATTCGACTCACTAGCATCCCATAGGGTAGGATAACATTGCCACAGGGTTCTTGAAAACTTTCAAACATGTATCCAAGGAACCACTCGGGCCAATCTATCTTTACCTTCTTCAGAAGGCAGTACACAAAAAAAATATCTCTGATTGACAACGTGCTCTGAGAACCTTTATGAGGGAGTGGGATAATGGCAACAATGTGAGCAATAATGTGATTTTTGAAATAGATAGTGGCCGAACCAAAATCAGAGACATTTGTTCCATCTTCGGTGATAAAGAGCTTTGACTCATCAAGAGTAACTTCAAAATTATCAGGACAAGAAGTAGAGAAGAAGGGAATGTTTCCAGAGAAGTAAGTATTGAAAATGTCATGACCCAAGTCTACACCCTGGACGTGACATGGTGCCAAGAGCCACAAGTGACCCCAAGCTAACCCATGACATAGCATAATTAAATCTAACAACAGCTAATCGAGCGTATTTGAGCAAAAGCTAACCAAAAATGTCTGATCATAAACATAAGGACATAGTTTAATAAAAACGTTAACTCATAAACTGAAACTAACACTACATTGTTTGAAAGCCTCTACTAATCTAATGAGTTGCTAGGACAAGCCCCCAACTAATTCTAAAAGAAAATCTAGAACTAAACTAAAATACACAGAAATGAAGACAATTAACACCCATCCTAGAAAGGTGAGGACTCACCACTGATAGCTGACGAAGTCAGGAACATGTCTAACCGCATGATTGAGTCTGGAAACCTGAATCTATACCATAAAATGATATAGCATATAAAGTATGCGGTCAGTACTTGAAATGTACTGAGTATATGGGAATGTAACTGAAGCTAGAAACATACTAGTATGTTGAGAAAAACTAAACTGAAAATATAACTGAGGTGAAGGACAATGACCCTATCTGAGATGAAAGAATACCAACATAAGATGCTAGTATAAAAACATTTGATGAAATACAAGTAAATCTAGTTTTTAGGGTCATGCACATGTACTAAAGACTAAATCTAAAATCATAAATTGAAAAGTATAATTGAAATAACTATACTAGAACTAAAATGGAACTGTACTAAAATAACGTGAAAAGACCCTATCTAAAATGGTAAATACTGCAAATAGATTGAAAAACTAATAATGTTGTAAGAAACGATAAACTGAGTTAGGGTCATAAGTGTATCTTGAAATCTAAAAGACTGGACTAGACTAAGAACTTTGACTGAACTATACTATGGGAGAAACTATAATTGATATGTAATCACGTGAGCTAAACATGGAGTCTGATGTATAACCCCCATCGGAAAAGGCTCATCGTACCTTGCCAGGTTATAGTGGCTGAACTAAGTGATCATTATCTGGAGTCCATTTGGGTAATGCCTAAGGTGGAAACGTAGTTATGGGAACCTAGGTGCATTGAAACCCCGACCCGCTTGATGCTAAGTACTACTCCCAACTGAAAACCTAATTATACCAAACAATATTGATAGCTCGATACTGATTTCCTATGACTAAATCAGAACTACTTATCTGGAAGTGTCATGAGATTCTAAAGGACATGATAACTGAAAATACTGGTATTCTAAGACTTGTTAGAGCTGGTTTTGTAAAAGCATCGTTACATCTTAAAGAACACTAATTAAGCATGAAATTGGTATTCTAAGACTTGTCAGAGCTGCTTTACCTGAAAGCGTCGTAATAATCTAAAGAACTGTGAATAAGCTAATCATACTAATATTATGAGTAAAATCTTATGATTGATTCATATGAAAAATAATGCATACTGAGATCATGGTAGAATAATATATTTAAAGCAACTATATTTTCGATAACAATGCTGAATTGTGGGGGCTAAACCTTTAAAATGATGTTAGTCTAAAATTTTAAAGTGATGTTAGTCTAAAATCTCGGAAATATGTTATGAAATTGTGAGTTATTCATGACCATCATGTATTCTTTGGCAAATCATGCGATTATTAAGGTAGAGCTAGCTTATGAGTAACTTCTCTAAAATATCAGCTTAAAATTATAGTCATCGTCAAGGTACTGTAAAGGATAAAATAATAACATAACTATATTAATGAATCATAATTCTAATCCTGATACTTGGAGACATAAGGGAGGTAGAATACTCAACAACCATATTCTTGAAAACAAAGCTACATCATGACTGAGTCTTAGAAATCATGCTAACATCATATCTTGGACATAAATCATGGATTGGAGTGGAGAGTCATGAACATTATATACTGATTATCATAAAAACCTTGAAAATCACGAAAGACATGAGAAAAAATATTCATAGAATGGAAACCCTAATACATGCTTTTCTAAGGAATAAAAGTATTTAGGGTTTGAACATACATTGAGACACAAGGATGATAGAAGAATCCTTTTTGAAGTCCCATATACCTAGAGAAGAATTCCCTTGAGAAGAATCTGGGAAATTCTATGGAAACTGGAAGCTCTAGCTCTTGGCTTTAGGGAGAAACTCTAGGTTTTACGTAATGGTGCTCTGAAAGTCTGAGTGAAGAATGACGGAGGAATGTGGTGTATTCCTCTAAATTCTTGAAGAATACTCCCAAAACAATGTAGTTTAGGGATTAAAGAGTGGGAATGTATGAAACTACCCCTGGGAAAATATTTAGAAATCTAAAATTTCTGGGTCACTGCACGTCTGATGGAATAGGTGACGGATTATTGCAAGCTTGATGGTCCATCGTCTCTACCATCGAGTTTAAACAAAATTGCTCAAATTTATGCCCCAAGTGACGGTCCATGTTACGGGCCGTCACTTGACTGACGGAGCGTCACCCCTACCGTCACATTGAAACATATGGCCTAGAAATCTTAGGCTTGGTGATAGTTGGCATGACGAGCTTTCACTTGCTTAACAGTCCATCGCCAGATCCATCACCCTCAAGCTGAAGGGACCAGACCTCGATGGGGAAATTGATGGTTTGTCGCCTAGCTGACGGTCATTAACCCTACCGTCAGTAGTGTGACAGGCCATCACACCCTCCATCATTTTGGCACCAGGTGTGAAACCTTTATTCTTTTTCTATAATTTTTCACTCTGGGGTCCGAGGTGTTACAGAAAACTTTTTTGAAAAGGATTTTGATTAAAACAATTTTTGTACCCAAAACATGGGTTTTAGGGTCACCACAGTCTTTGATCATTCTCAGATTTGCATAGAACATTCTGATGGGGTCCTCGAAAGCCTTATTTAGCACACCGCAAAAAGAGATTTTCCATACCTTAAATGGAGAAAAGATGGCTTACTGAGCAGTGAGATTCTTCAAGTTGTTCAAGGAAGATGACTCAGCCATGAGTAAACAATCGACCCTTGAAGGCGAGAAACTTTTCCTTTTTAGAAAAACTCCAGAACCTCTGCATGTCTTCTAGATTAAAGGAGATAGATGAGTTAAATTTCCCCTTTTTAGGGAAGGAAAAAGAGGGTTTCTAGAAAAGTGAGGATAAAGATACAGGGTAGTCTCCAGAGGAGGAGTTTGAGATTTCAACATGAGATGAAGAGAGGGAAGAATTTTTAAGTCTCTTGCTTGAACGACGTCCACTCTTAGCAGAGGCTTTCACCATTGCAAATAGAATAGGATTAGCAAGAAAGATGAAAAGAATGCTAAAATTCCCAAAATAAATAAGAAAAGGGAGACGATTTAGAGGAATGTTAAAGGACGTACAGTTGAAAGGATGTAATACAAACAAACTCAGTAATAATGACATAGAAAAATGAAACGACTTAATTAATATAGGAAAAAGATTTGACACAATAATTTAAGAAAAATTAATTAAGGAACAAGAGATAACAACGAGATATTTTCTTAAAAATCAAAAATGATTTTCCAGAAGGGGTTTAGTAATAATATCACCCGATTGATTTTTAGAGTCAACAAATTCTAACAAAAAAAATCTCCTTTTTCAACATGATCTCTAATGAATAATGCTTAAAATCTATATGTTTAGACCTAGAATGATGTACAGTATATTTAGAAAGACTAATGGCACTGGTGTTATCACATAGAATAGGAACGCTTTCATAATTAAGATCATAATCCAATAACTGATATTTCATCCATAGAAATTGAGTGCCACAACTTCCAAGAGCCAGATATTCTACCTCTATGGTAGAGAGTGCTACAGTGTTTTGCTTTTTTCTTTGCCAAGAAGTAAGGGCTTCTCCAAGAATCTGACAAGATCCACTTGTCCTTTTTTTGTCAGATTTGTCACTAGTAAAATATGCATCTTTGTAACCAATTAAATCAAAATTGTTAGAGGGAGGATACCATAAGCAAAAATCTTAGGTTCCAATGAGATAGTAAATGATCTAGTTTACAGCAATTTGATGTGACTCTATAGGAGTCGATTGAAATCTGGCACATTTACAGACACTAAACAGGATATCCGGTTGACTTGCAGTAAGATAAAACATAGATCTAATCATTCCACGATAGATTTTTTCATCAACGCTCTTTTCAGATGTGTCATTTTCCAAGACAGTTGATGGACTCATTGGGGATCCAACAGCTTTTCCTTTTTTCAAACTGAATATTTTAATCAACTCTTTGGTATACTTAGTTTGACTGATGAAGGTTCCTTCAGTCGACTGATAGATTGGAAGTCTTAAGAAGAAATTCAGTTCTCATATCATACTCATCTCAAATTCTCTTGTCATTAAGTTTGCGAAATTCTTACATAAAGAAGTGTCAGAGCTGCCAAGAATAAAAACATCTATATAGATTTGGATAATTAAATAGTTGCAGAAGATCGTTGAATGAAAAGGGTGTTATTAATTTTTCCTCAACGAAAATTATTTTCAATGATAAAAGATCTTAGTCGATTGTAACAAGCTTTTGGGGCTTGCTTTAAATCATAAAGAGTTTTAGAGAGTTTGAAAACATAGTTGGGGCAAGAGGAATTTTCAAAACTGGGAGGTTGTTTAAAAAACACTTCTTCTTTGATAAAGATAATCAAGAAAGCACTTTTAACATCTATTTGAAAAAGTTTAAAATGTTGGAGGCAACATAGGCTAACAAAATGTAAATAGATTCCAACCTGGCTACGGGAGCAAAAGCTTCATCGTAATTAATACCTTCCTATTAGGAATATCCCTATGCAACTAACCTTGCCTTGTTTCTGAATACTTTACTTCCTCGTTTAGTTTGTTTCTGAAGAACCACTTTGTCCTGATCACTGAAGCATTTTTCGGCCTTGGTACTAGAGTCCACACATGACTTTTTTAAACTGGTCCAGTTCATTTTACATGGCCTTCAACCAGCATTTGTCAATGAGAACCTCTTCGATCCTTTTTGGTTCAATTTGAGATACTAAAGACAATGATGATTTATTTTTGAGACAGAATATTATTTGTTGCTGAGCATTTGGGTGTCCAATAATAAAGTCATTTGGATAGCTTGCTTCACTTCTCCATTCTCACAGAATATTCGAGACCTTAGTCAACTGGATTGCTTCCTTTTCATCTTGGTCTAATTTCTTTAAGGGAGAGGATTTGGATATATCAATGGAGCTTCCTTCCTTATGGAGGAATTTTGTTCCATTGATGTCTCAGTAGCATGTGAATTAGTTCCACCATCTTCCCCTTCATCATACTCAATAATACTTGGAGAGGGATTAGAGTCATTAAAGACAACATGAACAGATTTCTTCCATAGATAATGTGCATTTATTAAAAACTATGAATGATTTGCTTAGAGGAGCATACCCAAGAGAGATTCCTTTATCACTCATGGGATCAAACTTACCCAGGCTGTTCTTACCATTGTTGTGAATGAAACATTTACAGAAAAATGGGTGAAAATAGCTGATATTCGGCTTCTAACCTTTCCATAGATCATAGGGAGTCTTCTTCAACACCGACAGAATAAGACATCTGTTAAGAATATGACAAGCAGTATTTATAGCTTTGACTAAAAAATGATCGGGAAGATCTTTTTCAATAAGCATGGTCTTAGCTGTGTCCTATAGAGAATGATTCTTCCTTTCAACAACAACATTTTGTTGAGGGGTGCGAGGGGAGGAGAACGTTTGGGTATAACCCTGTTGGTTGCAAAACTCTTTAAAGAATTTTTTCTCAAGTTCTCGTCCATGATACTATGAATAGAGGAGATAAAGTATCCTTTCTCTCACTAAACGTTTTTATAGAAAATTTCAAAGTTTGGTGAGGCTTCATCCTTGTGAGATAAAAACATAACCCAAGTGAATCATGAGAAATCATCAACAATAACAAATACATGTTTCTTACCACCAATTCTTGTAGTTCTGCTAGGACCAAACAAATTCATGTGAAGGAGTTCAAGAGGTTTCGAAGTACTCATAATGTCTTTATATTTAAGAAAGGATCTGGTTTATTTCCCAAATTAACATACATCACATAAGGGGTTGTTTGAAAATTTTAATTTAGGTAAGCCAAGAACTAAATCAAGTTTAGAAAGCTTTTCAATTGAATGCATATAGGCGTGACACAATTTCCTATGCCAAATACCCGGATCATTTGAAACAGTTTTGAGATAGGTTAGAGTGGGTAAATCAACAATATTTAAAACATATATGTTTTCTACGCGATCACCAATAAGAGTGTTATTTTAGAAGCATTACGAATGGTGCACATGATAGCATTGTAAAGTACATCAAAACCAGCATCACAGAGTTGACTAACATTCAACAAGTTGTGTTTCAAGCCATTCATCAGGTATACTTCAATCAGGTCGCATGTAGGACTTATAGTGATAGATTTGACTCCAATCACTTCGCCTTTAGAATTATCTCAAGATCTGACAAATCCTTCATTAATTTTCTTAATAGATCCAAAACTTTCCTTTGATCCTGTCATGTTTCTGAAGCATCCACTATCAATTACCCACATTCTCTTTCTGTAACTCCCTTTTAGCTTCTCCTACAAAATAAGAAAATTAATTTCTTTTAGGTAGACAAGCTCTCATGTGTCCTGATGAGTTAGGGGGAAGATTTTCATAGGATGAGTCCTTTTTCTTCCAAATCTACCGGCCGTGAGTAGCTCTGGAAAAATTATAGCAAGAGGAGTTATGACCTTTTTTTATACAGGAGTAGCATACAGGAGGAAGATATGAATTAACTAAGTAACAACGGTTTGAAGAGTTAGAGGAGTAGGCATGATTTATTTTGTTTGAGAAGACAGAGCTATGGCTAGGTGATTCCTTAATGTTGTTCAATTGCATTTTGACATCACTTAGTTCTTCCTCAAGCAAGTCTACTTTAATTTGAGTTGCTTCAAGAAGAATTTTCTAGTCTTTTTTCTCCTTAGCCAATTTACTGTATTCATCAATGATTTTTTGAAGCTCATCTGTGACAAGATCTAGAGGATCCTGGAGATCTTGACATTTTATACAAGAGTTAGATCTTACCTCGCTTGATCCTTCCAGGGCCATGAAAGAGATGTTCGCGGCTTCTTTTGATTCTTCATCAGTAGCTTCTTTATCACACCATGCTCCCATTGATTTTGAATTGTTGTTTCTTCTGAAATTTCTCCTCTTTAACTCAGGGCAGTTTTGCTATATGTGACCAGATTTTCCACAGTGATAGCAACATTCTTTATTCTTTTTATTTTCATTCTTTCAGTATCCAGATTGTTGCCTCTGTCGTCTTTGTCTAAGGATATGCCTGACTCCTTGATTGATTAGAGACAAACCTTCACTGTCTTCTTCTTCTTTCTCTTTTTCAAACTTTTCTTGTATAATTGGAAAGATACAGAATTCTTCTTTTCTTCCTTGGAGGATCTGTTAAGATGATTTTGTTTATAGGCCATCAAGTTACCTTGCAGGTCATCATAAGTGAGTTTTTCTAGATCTCCATCTTCAAGGATAATTGCTTTTGTTTCCAAGGCTTCAAAAAGACTTCTAAGAAGTTTTCTAACTTGCATACTATTGGGATAGACCATTCTAAGTGTTTTAGTTCTCCAACAATCTTACTAAACTATGCGAACATGGATTCAATATTTTCCTCATTAATCATTGAAAAGTTCATATTCATTGACTAAGGCATTTATCCTTTCTTCCTTCACTTTTGTATTACCTTCATAAGTTGCTTTAAGCTTGTCCCACATCTCCTTTGCAATGTTACAAGTGGAGATCTTGTCGTACTCAGAACCACTAACTGCACAATAAAGAAGACTAATAGCTCTTGCATTAGTTTGAATTACCTTTTGTTGGTCTATGGTAACTTCTAAGGTTTTCAAGTTAGTTTTTATGGTATCTGATACTCCAAGGATAGGCTTTGGTCCTTTCTCTATAACCACCCATGCTTGGAAGTCATTTGCCTGGACAAAGATCTTGAAACCTTCTTTCTAGTGGGAGCAGTGTTGTCTGTTGAAATAAGGTCTTGACAATGAATGTCCATCTTGCATAATTGCTCCTAGAATTTGATAAGATTCCATATGATCTTTTTCTCACTTTGCAGTTAAACAATATGAGTGAGATCTTCTTTGATACCAAGCAATTGATAATTAAAGAAAGTGGGGTGAATTTAAAAATTAAAACACTTAGAGAAATTAGTCAACTTATTTCCTACAAAAAATGTAGTGACAAACAAATCAACTATA
>JACEIK010000507.1:30947-135699 GCA_018107945.1 Datura stramonium | reverse complement strand
CACCAATATTTCTGACCAATGGAGAATCCTTGATACAACCTCTACCCGTATATCCATCTAACTTTTTCTATCTTTAGATTTCACTAGTAATTCTTTTCAAACTATAATGATTGAATAAGGCTAGAGCAGTCAGATTGATCAAGTGAAGATGTACATCCTTATAGAGTCTTTTGATTTCCCCTTTTAAAGACTCAGTGGTATGCTTTGAGAAGATGGCAAGATCAATTCCTTTGATCTTGATAGACAACTCATTAAGGAATAACCCAAGGGATTTTTGCCCAATCAATTCTCCTCGACGCAATTTGAGCAGAGATTGATGCCTTGATGATTTGGTGTTGATTTCTTCCTTTTAGAGATTTTCTCCTGCTGGTATCTTTTGTAAATCTTGCATCTTGATTTGGCAGCAAATTTCTTCCTTCCAAGAGAGATCGGGATTTGACCTTCCATTTTATTGCGTTGATTTTCCATCCATAAATATTGCTGGAGTCCATTTGATTGAAGATTTCCTTTGCTGAGTATCAGGTCCTTCCATAGTTAGTTCCTTCTTTTCGTTCCATCTTCATTGTTAAGTCAACTGGGATTTTCCTTCCATAAATATTGTTGGAGTCCGTTTGATTTCCGTGCTGAGTGTCGAGTCCTTTCATAGTGAGTTCCTTCGTTTTATTCCTTTCGCACTGTCAAGCTAGCTGGCTAAGTCAATTGTCTTTCCACACTTATCGCTAGATTATGCTAGATTTGTGATTTGCTTAATTAGCAATCCTGCATCAAATTAGTTATCCTTGAAATATATTAGTTTTAAAAATCCCATTCCTTTTCTGTTTGGTGCTAGCTCAACATAAGCTATACATTGCCCCAAAAGAGATTTTTGGGTGTTTTTGATTTATTTCTATTCTTTGAAAGGTCAATTCATTTTTTTTCTCAGGTTTAAAGGGCTTAAATGAAGGCCTCAAGGGTTTCATTCCTGGTGTCCGAGTCTCATTACTTGAAATTCCCTAGTCAAAAAGTCTAGGAGAGAATTATTTTTATCTTGTATAAATTCAATTTGAAATCAAAGATGGAAAATAAAGCCTTCCATCTAGCAAATATTTTTTTAGAAATAGGTTTTGAATGTTCTATTGTAAAACATCTTTGGCTGTTTTACGGTCTAACTCTTAGTAAAAAATTCTTTGTTTATTAAATTACCTTGAAATTTGGTAATACATAGTACTATAGCAAAAATTTCCTTTTTAAAAGTGCTGTAGTTTTTTTTGTATTATTCCAGATTCCCAAAGTGAATCTTACTATTGTTTGGGGTTTACTTAGGAAATTCTTTGTTTAAAGATGCCTCCATATCCTATGTCCGAGGCGATAGTTTCCACATAAATGCCTCTAGATGTAGTAATCATAGGCTTGGAAGTTTTCGAACTATTGATTTAATCGATTAGGCTTAGACGTATCTATATGTCTTTAATTAAGAGACAATAGGCTATTAAAATTTGACGAATTCATTGTTAGCAGTAGTATAAAGTAATCTAGCGAATGGTCCGTTACATTTTAATTATGTTCTCAATTTTTCAATAGATATCAATTAACAAAACGTTATAGATACCCTAACATTAAATGTTAAAACAAAAGACATGAATTGCAAAGCAAATACAAGAGAAATAGCCATAATATATAGAGTATATTATAGGATAATAAAAACTACCCTATCTCCCAAAGAAAAAATAGTACGTAACAAAGGGGTCACCATGTTTATAGAAGCCAATCATAATCACATCATTTTTGTCCTAAATATGATAAAATGGGATGATGTGTTGTTAAAAGGCAATTGGCATTTTGACTCCATAACAGAACCAAACATTGAAGAAGAAAATTCAAATATTGAGAAGGTAATACAATTTTCGGATGGATCTTATATATTTAAAATTTCTAAAATCTCAACCATTTAGTCATGCTTCTTCAAGTAAAAGAATGTCTTTTTCAAGACCATTATTTTAAAGAACCCATGAAGAAAAAGAAGTAACTCTTAAAGACATATAAAAAAAATTAAAATGGGTAGATTTCTCTAAAACAATTCCTAAGGTTGAATATGAACCTAGAATTACAAAGAACAAGTCTCACTGCTAGTGAGATGCTAGGAGTAAGAAACTATTTATGCATGATCAAATCAAATGATGAGTTTGAACCATACATCAAATATTTAGATAAACTCTGATTGGATCCATAAAATAACATTGAAAGCCAATGGTATACAGAAAAATATTCATTAACGAAAAGGGTTATCCTTTAGAAAAAGTTGGTGCATCGATATAAAAAGAATAAGATGTAACATAGAGTTATTTAAGTGGTTTAAGTGTACAGGAAAAATAGATGATAAAAAAGAAATTATTAAGCATGATCATTAATAAATGACATACTAAAACTAAATTGGTTGTAACGATCCATATGGTTGTTACATTACCTTGATGACATAGACGTGAAAAATTCAAAGTTTTTGCGAGGGTAGTACTCAGAATAAATGTTCACTGTATTAGTAGATTTAAAAAGGGGATAAATTAAAATTAGATGGGCCCAGGCGTATAGGGGTGATACAGAGGATAAATATTCACCGTGGCGAGACCGCCACAGAGATAAAAGCACCCGTCGCAGCTGGTGACACGGACTAAAACTCCATGATCAAGGTAATTTTAAAACTCAATTCCTATTTGAATAGGGATTAGTTATTAAAAATGGCCTAGAGTAAAATACTGGGTTTTCTAAGGGGAGAAGCGGTGGCTAGAGAAGGGAAAGTATCCTATCATCCTTCTCAGAGATTTCTGCAAGAACACCAAGATTTGAGGCAAGAACATGGCCCTGTGATTTTCTTGACAACATCTGGGCACATAGATAGGTGATGGATTACCTTAATGATATACTTTGATTAGTAACTCATAAATGTGCGTATGATTGATATGAAATTGATGTGCAAAACAAAGAATTATAACATTGAAAATGACCGGCATAAACTATAGTGAATAATTGCTAAAGATGGGGAAAATAGCATGAATAACAAGGAATGAAAAGGGATAAATACTATGTCATAATTATTAAGTATGGATAGGAAAATGCCCTAAATAACATGTTCTAGACTATGTTTCTGATATCCTTAACAATATATTTGGGAGGGGTACTTCTAATGGGATATCGTTAATTGTTGTAAGTATTAATATAGGTATCAATATAAATTTTTGATAGAATTGATGGGCCAATGACGAAATTTAAAGAACTTAATTATTGTGTCACTATGATTTGGTAATGAGTTAATAACTACGACAGATGAGAAGAGTATACTGTGAGCAGTTGTATCTTAAAATAGGGTTGGCTTGATAGAAGAGATTTTCATAATAAATATTGTCCCTAGGTAGTGAGATTTCATGAGGGTGAACCAATAAATAATGAAAATCGGAATACGATGTAGGATTCCTTAAATTTTAGTGTAGGTATTTTACTATCCGTGCGTGTCTATGTATGTATATCTATTTTTCCATACTTTACTTAACTGTAACTCAAAATTTTGAGTAAAGGGACTATGACTAATGTCTTGGGTATTAATGATTTGATTAATATATTTGGATGGTCTTCGGACAATGATTGTGTTAAAGATTATAGTGATTTAATCATGTTATTTGAATGAATTCTAAATTTATTGAACTGTGAATATTATTTCTGAACTATAAGAGGAATTATGATGATCGATGTGTACTGGTGATCTATCCTATGCGGTGATTGATTGAGAGCATGATGAAATGTGTTGACGACGGATGGAGAATACATCCTTGACCAGAGGTCAGAGGTCATGTCTAATTGAGCATTCAGACGAGCCATTAAGTGTGAATGGATATGTGTACAGATACTTGGATATGAGTGGCTTGTTCCCGAAGTGAGAATATGGACGAGCAGTTGTGGTATGAGTGGCTCGTGGCCGAGTTGAGCATCTGAAGGAGTAGATGAGTGGGAGTAGGTACCACGTCGGTACAATACATGAATTTATAGAGTCCCTTGCATGTCATGATTAGAAGGGCAAAAACAAGACCTTCTGGTATGTGTGTACATATATACAGATGTAATATGTGATATACCGATATGATTCAGACATGATGAGAGAGATATAGGTGTGAGATAAGATATATGGGCATGACATAGATATGATATCAGATTATATGAATATGGTGCATATGCATGTAGAGTGAGATCAAGGAGGTGCAAAAATATACATATGTCTGTATCCCTATGATATCACCCAAATTGTACCTCGCAATTGAGATATAAAGCGGTTGATTGTCAAATAAAGAACCCAACAAAGGTTGAGGTAAATCCCACAGGAAATATGGAAAGAACTTAAGTTAATGCGAATAGCTGTTACTATTGAGTTACTTATTTCCTAAGGGGGAAATAAATAAAATAATAAACAAAAGTAAAACTACTGAATGCTTAGATAAAATTTGGTTTGTATTCAATTAATGACTTGACTAGGATTGTGTTCCCCAAGACTTCATAGTGCCACGACCCGAGAGGAGACCCAGATTGTAGACACGGGACAAGGGACCCCGAGAGACCCCAAGTCAACCCATGAAATAAGCATTCAGTAACTCATTCAATAAACATGAAGGAAACATAATTATAACTCAGTGGAAGTCTAACTTAACATAACAACATAATGAACATCCGAAGTTGAAAACATGTCTAAGTCTGATAAACCTCTAATCTGGACGAGATTATGGGACAACACCCTCAACTAACTCAGAAATACTAAAACTAAAAATACGCTCAAGATAACTAAAAGTCTAGTCCTCGGAAGATGAGGACTCACCAAACAAACAGGTGCTAACTCTGATAAGCAACTACAAATGGGGCTGAACCTGGGAACCAGATCCTGCATCATGAAATGATGTAGCACAGAAAGTATGCGGTCAGTACGTGAAATGTACCGAGTATGCAAGGTAAGTAAAACCGCTTTTATAATGTAAATCATTTAAAACCATTCATACATATAATGAGCTTTAAGAGTAAGTATAATACTACATGAATTCATTCTGAAGTCAAACTCTTATCATAACGTGTTCATGCATGGCTTTAGAACCTCATAACTGACTCGAATGACTCAAAGCTAAAAAAACACATAACATTTAAATCAAAAGCTGAACAATGAGTCAAACCTTGCTTCTTGAACATGCATGCATAAGATAGTTATCATGAGTAATGGATATGCAAATTCGAATGATATAGACAGTGGGAGACTCGTCACTTAACCGACATACCCGAATGATATAGATGCAGATCACACTAACTTGGCATATCACACAGCTTACGTGGTCTCAACTATTACACTCAAATGGGCGTAGCCGGGCCCAAAACCTTGCTGTGGCTAGGGACGCTACCATGATACCGATATCAAGCCGAAAGGGGTCATTCGAGTCAGGGATAGCTCACAAGGGAGGTCCCAATAATATAATAGAATCCAACCTACGTTGGCGCGTAATTTAGGGCATAGGGTTATCGAACCTAGCCAACTCGGTGCTAGAATCTTCTCCCAAAACATGCATTGCTCTACATCATATAAATATGAAGTCAACATCGTCTATGATGAAGCTCAATATGAAATCATGCATAATATCAACATCGTATGAAACAAAGCTCAACATTGTCATTTCGATAAAGCTTAGAATGAAACTGGCAACATCATGTGAAATGAAGCTTAATGACAACATACATCTCAATTACGAAATTCACGAACATGAGAATCTTTTACTATGTCGTATACCACAAGTTCAAAGAATAGGGAGCCTTACTTCGAAATCATGTGGTAAGTTTACTTTAGAATTATCACTTCATCATCATAAATATAAGGGCCTTGCCCGAAACCTTATCATGCTTGAATCTATTCAATTCATTTGAAAACATTATAATTTGGGAGATTTCACTCCAAAACTAGGTAATAAAGTGAATTCAAGAAAACATTGTCGTTCATACTCAACATTGGGCACTACACAAAGCTTCATCATAGTAGGGTCCATATAATCTTCTTAAAAACATCACCAAATCATGGGTAAGGTTGGAAACATGCTTTTCATCATCTACTCCATCATCGTCACATTCTATTAGGAACTACCCACACATGGGCAGTTAGATTCAACTTTTTTGAAAATGATTTTGTAACAGAAATTAAATTAGAATCCGCCAAATTTCGATAAATCATCAATATCAACTCAATTTAGTCATATCCATGAGTAGAAATGTAAGAATCATGCAATCAATGAAACCCATACTTGATCATCACAAACCAATCACAAATTATATTAATGGGAATGGGTGCGGAAGGAAGCACCCACACATAGCCTTACATACCCGGGATTGAAGAATCCTAACTTCTCCTAATTACCCAAATTCGAGATTCCAATTGGAAACCTTGAGAATTCACCTTGATTCTTCTCCTCAAGCCCCCAACCTTGCATGCATGGAAGTAATGGCCTAAGATGGGTTTTTCTCTACTAAAAACCCTCTATTACAAGATTAAAACAACGTAGTATAGGCCCTTAGAGCTTAGGAATTACTAAAAGACCTTTACCGAAATAATTGAAAATAACCTGCCGTGGGTCCTAATGGACGACCCTACCACTACCCTGGGTATACGGTCCGTTGGTTCACCCGTCATACACTTCATCATTCATGAAAATTCATTTTTCTCAATAATGACCCTCCTAACGAGTCGTTAGACCGGTGATGACTGCTGATACCATCCGTCAAATACACCGGATAAGCTTTACCATTTAGATGGCCTATTCTCATGTTTGTTAAGAGCTTTAGGAATGCCATACAGAAAAGGCCCAAGGAAGGCCGAACGAGTGCCAAGTTGGAATTTTGCAAGAGGAAGCGACCGCGCCGTCAGCCTAAAGGGGCAAAGTGGCATGTAGCCTGGGCCTCCGCTAGCCAACGCTTGAACGGGAAGAAACGGCACGCTGGCCGTGCCACGTTGCCATGTATTTGTCTGGCATATAAAGGGCCTAACCTTCTCAACTTTAAGTCATTTATCCATGTTTAAAACGAATCGCAGAGGGAGTGAGACGGGCGGTTCCTATAAATATTCATTCGATTACGCCTGGTCAAACGCGGTCCAAACTCAAATTAACTTCGTAGCGAAGTATAAAGTCAGTAGGAGAATTCACGAGTTAGTTTCTGTGAAATTGGCCGTATGATCAGCTGCCTCACCGGCTAAGGTAAGTGGAGTTGCTCCAAATTAGTGGCCAATATACCCTATCCCTAAAGTTGAGTATTTCTCCCTTCTCGACTTCCGAGAAATAGCCATGCTATTTTTCGATAAGTCAAAGTTTGGGCTATATATGTATTCAAAGTAGGTATTTTCTTCCGTGAGTATTGATGAATTTAGTTCTAATTTCTATAAATATGAACGCAATGCTTGGAAGAAATGGGGATGGATATCGGGCCGGCTACACCGTAGCCAAGAAGTCATGAATCGAGGTATGAAAAGCTAGTTTCTTCGGCAAGTTAGCATTTATAGCATAGTAAAATAGAGGAAATTCCAAGAAAGTTTTAATCCGAGTATTATGCCCAAGTATGAATTCAAGAAGCATGTCCGGAAGCATTATACCATATGCGTAATAAAAGTCAAAATTAGTATCGCATAACAGATATTATCCGTACTTGGTATAACTCAAGATTTATCTCGCTTTAATTCAAAGAAGAGATACATAATAGAATATCGATCATGGAAAAGTATTTTCATATTTATTACACATGTTATATGTGATTGTTGTTGCTTGTAGAGACTCGATTGTTTTGGCAAGTACCCTTAGAGATTCCTCGTCGCCCGGTGGTTAATAGTCGTTGTCGACCAACACCCGCCGAGGGTGAGGATACGTCACCCAAGGAGTGGCATGCCGTCCGTGAGGACAAAAATGGGATGCAAATTCCCCATAGCAAAGGCCGACGCATTATAGCATACCTTGCCGAGCGCTTGCGCCTGTGGCACAGATATAGATTACATCACGATCTCAAGACACAGTTTATAGGAGTCCTACAGATTCAGATACAACTATAGTCAGGCCCGTAGAGCCCAAGTTGCATACCAAGGGGGCCAATCAGATGCTCATAGTTACTTGATGAGTGGAGTGAATTGTTATTTTTGATGCATGACCGTGTAGGGGTATGTAGATTGCATGTTGGCTGGTACCTTCCGCTTATGGGGCTGGTATAGGTTCTTGTATGCTATATGTGTTATTTATTAAATTGATAGATAGAAGCCACACGATGTGCAATCATTCTCACCTTCTCTCCAAAGATGTGCTTAAGCTTAGTTTAAATTTTGCCATCCCGTATAGTCTTATCCATCTTTTGTTCAAAGAACTATCAAGACACGTCTATTTTCAGTTATGTTTAGTTAGCCGTTTGCATACTTGGCACTGGGCAGTACCGACGCCCGTTTGGGGGCGTCATTACTTGCCCTGTAGGTAATCATAGACGTGGAACCGATCCTCGTAATTCCAAAATGCAAGACACGCAGTCATCACCATGTAATCCCGAGCTTGACAAAAGCCTAGAGGTTTACTTCATAGACAAGACGGTAGGCCGGTCCTTGCCCCGACCATCTTATTAGTATTCTTAGAGGCTTGCGTGCATTGTATATTCTATGGTTAGTTGTACCGGTCATGTGGAGGTCGTGTCTATGTTTTAGTTTGTTTATGATTGCCGTGTGGGGCCTATTCAAGCATTAGTTGTGACCTTGCCGGTCACAGAGAAGTTTAGCATTTGATTCATTGCTCAGTTGAAACTAGTCACATGGCGGCCTTGTCGGCCGGCATAGGTTCCCCTTATACTACCGTGGTTCTGGTCACTGCTTGTTTTCACAGGAGGCTATAGGCCTAGTCGACCGAGGCTGTATTTACAAATGCTATATAGCCCGTTGGTTCCATGAATCCAGAGTTAGAGCTAAAATGCACCCGTAAGTGCTTAGGCTCGAGAGTCCAAGAATCTGTGTCTTAGTAGGGCACTGTGTGCCACTTAAGCCTCCCAAGGCGGGGCGTGACACTTTACATCACCCGTGGGGACCTCGAGTCCATCATTATCTCAGCCTTCCCACGCAGTCACCTCGACGACTCGTTAGGCCTCCTCACGAGTTGTTAGACTCATTCCTAACCTGCAATATTTTTCCAGTTTTCTCCCGATTCACTTCCGGTTCGATTCTTGATTTCTGGGTATAACAATATCTCCTTGGGAACATTCATCTGCAAATGTTATAAACAAGCATAAAATAGAAACACGCAATTATCATACTCCAATACCGATTATTTTAACCAAAATTTCCACAATGACTACCTCGAAAAAAGAACTACGTAGCCGAACTAAATTTAGCATCACATACATTCATCATAACATAATCAAAACTTGCGCACATGAACCGAACATGGAAACGGGAGCAAGAGAATTAGGAAAATCAAAACTCAAGTTGGAATCGAGCCGATAGAGAACAAATGTGGGTATCTAGCCACGTGTCGCCTTCGACCTCCTACTAGCTCCTTCAACTCCGCGTCGATTCCATAAAACCTTAACTGCTACCTCTTTCGTTCTCGCCTTCGAACTTGTCGATCCAAATTTCAACCTGGAATTTCTTCATAATCGAGGCCGTTTTTCACGCCAACGCTGTCTACTAGAACTACTTAAGGATGGATCACCCAAGAACTTTTTTTCAAAAGCGATACATGGAACATGGGATGAATCAAGCCAATTCTAAAGGCAAATCCAACTCATATTCCACCTTAACAACTCTTCTCGCACTGGGTAGGGACCAACATAGCGGGACCGAGTTTACCTTTCTTCGAACCGCATGATCTCTTCATAGGAGATACCTTAGAAACACCCACCGTATACATCAAACTCCAATTCTCTTCTTCTCACATAAGAATGCGACACGATGACTCGAGCTAAGCCAACCTGGCCCCCTTATCAACCTAACCTTCACCATCGCCCTATGAATCGACCGGTCCCCAAAGATGATGCCTCACCAACCTCGAACCATCAAATGGAGATCCGCACTCGCCCGTAGAGGGCCTCGAACGGTGCCATATAGATACTAGAGTGGTAACTATTAATATATGCAAACTCGATAAGGGAAATGATCATCCCAAATTACCTTTAAAATCAATCACATACGCTTTCAACATATCCTCAAGGGTCCGAATGGTCTCTGCTCCCGCTTGGCTGTCCGCTCCTCGAGGGTGAAAAGCTGTGGTTAGCTTAACTTGAGTCCCAAGCCCCTTGGAAACGAATGCGAATTGAGAAGTAACTAGTAGTGGCTGAAATAATAGACAAGGGCACTCTATGAAGCCGAACAAACTCCCAAATACAACTTAGCATAATCTTCGCCGAATCCGTGGTCTTGACCGCAGGGGAAGTGTGCAACCTTGGTCAACCTCGTCCACCACAACCCAAATAGAGTCGTATTGCCGGTGGAGTACGAGGTAGACCTATAATGAAGTCCATATTGATTTTTCCCACTTCCAAGCCGGGATGGAAACATCCTAAAGTACACCTCCAGGTCTTTGATGCTCGACTTTCACCGCCCAATGCTTGGACATTTTGCTAGAATTCGCAATATCCTTCTTCTTACCATCCCACCAATAGATTTCATAAATCCCAATACATTTCCTGGATCCTAGATGAATAGAATATCCGGTACCACGTGCCTCATGAAATATTCAACTTGAAATTATCTAACATCTGTGAGCACATAGCTCGAATTCCCGGTATTGTAGCACACCATCTCCCTTGGGAGAAACCCCACTTTATGACTCCCCCGCACGCTCCTTCTCAACCTTCTTCAATATTGGATCCTCATCTTTCCGTGATTTAACATCAACTCCCAAGGACGATTTCACTGCTATGCACAAAATACCATCATCTACTGCAATCGATCAATCTAACTCCCAAACTTTGCAAGCCGGTGAACATCTTTCACCAATTCCTTCTTCCCCTCATCAACACGGGACACACTCTCCATTGAGAGCCACCGAGCGCATCACACAACCACATTAGCCTTGCCTGTGGTAAAGGACACTTATGTCATAATCAGAACTCCAACCACCTCCTTTGCCGAAGATTTAGATCTTTCTGATGGAATACATACTGAAGGCTCTTCTGGTTCGGGAGATACATCCAAATGGACCCTATACAAGTAATGCCATCATATCTTCAAGGAAACACCACCGCAACCTAATTCAAGATCGTGGGCTCCGTAATTCTTTTCATGAACTTTCAGCCGCGTATATAAGCTATCACCCTCTCCCACGTTGCATCAATACACTCCCAAGTCCAACTTGTAGCTACTCACAATAAAACCACGAAAACCTTCCATTACCCCTGCAGGGTCAACACTGTGTGCCGAACTAAGTCGAGCCTTCAACTCTTGGAAGCTTTTTCTCACAAGCCTCCGACCATTGAAACTTCACCTCTTTCCTAGTCAACTTAGTCAAAGGCGCTACAATGGATGAGAAACCTCCACAAACCTCCGATAGTAAACAGCCAAGCCCAAGAAACTCGAATATCCAAGGATTCACCAGACGCCAATTCTTCACCGCTCAATTTTCTGCGAGTCTACTTTTTATGCCTTCGCTAGAGGTTCACATGGCCCAAGAATGCCACGAGTCCAACCTAAACTCACATTTACTGAACTTGGCATAAAATTGGCAATCCTTAAGAATCTGTAGAACCACCCTCAAATGGGCGACATGCTCCTCCTCGCTTCCGAAAGTATACCAAGATGTCATCACGAACACAATCACGAACATGTCCAAATATGGCTTGAACACTGCTCATCGTGTCCATAAAAGCTACAGTGAGCATTCGTTAGCCCAAAAGACATAACCAAAACTCCTAATACCATACCGTCAATGTCATCTTCGAGGTATCACTTCCCGAACTCTTAGCCGATGACACCTAGATTCGAGTTCTATCTTTGAGAAATACTTAGCACTCCTAAAGTCAATTAATAAATCATCGATCCCGGGTAAGGGATACCGTTCTGATAGTGACTTTGTCTAACCGTCGATAATCAATGGCCACACGTAAGGGAACCATCTTTCTTCCGAATAAATAGTAATTTGTGCGCCTCATGGAGACTTATCTAGCAAATCCTTTAACTAATCCTTCAACTCTTTTTTGGGCCACCGAGCCATCCTATATGTGGGAGGAATAGATATAGGCTAATGTTGGGTATAAGGTCAATATCAAAATAAATCTCCCGCTCGAGAGGAATTCCCGGCAAATCATCGTAAAAGAACCTGGGTACTCACGTACCACCGGAATCCACTGAGAATGGGGTTTCGACTCAACATCCTCAATTCTAACCAAATGATATACATACAACCCTTGGGAATCATCTTCCGGCCTTAAGGTAGGAAAAGAAGCGACCTGGCTGTGCACAACCGAACTACCTTTCCATTCTAAGACTGTCTCACTCGGGAATCTCGAACTTACTAACCTGTGTCCCGCAATTAACAGAAGCATAACAGCATACAACCAATCCATGCCGAGAATAATATTGAAATCGGTCATGGATAACTCTACCACACGGATAGAAAGACTCCTCATCACACGATAGATCATGAAAGATTGGAACATTTCCTAGAACGTTCGTAGCCTTCTCTGGCTTACAAGTGTGGCACGCTCACACCGCATGCAGCTAAGACTCCACTAATGCAAATGCTGCATCTACTTAACACAACTTTCAGACTTTAGACACTTCAAACCTATCTTCATACCAAGTTTGTCACAACCCGAGAGGAGATCCGGATCGTAGACACGGGACAAGGGACCCCGAGAGACCCCAAGTAAACCTATGGCATGTTAATTCACTAACTCATTCAATAAACAATAAGGAAACATAATTATAACTCAAAGGGAAGTCTAACTTAACATAACAAACGAATGAATGAACATCCAAGCTAAAAACATGTCCAAGTTTGATTAGCCTCTAACTGACGAGCTAATGGGACAACACCCCCAACTAGCCGTAAATACTAAAAACTTAAAAAATATGCTCAAGATAATCAAAATCTAGTCTCGAAAGACGAGGACTCACTAAAACAAGGTGAGCTATTTCAATATAGCTCAGGCTCAAGAGTTTTAGTTCACCTACACGCTCATCTTCATCTTCTTCCTATTATTAAACTCCATGTACACAAAACTTAACATTCTCAAACCAACCCGTGTACATATAATCTAAATTTTGTTGTTTAACTCTTCCTAGGGTTTATTCTCATTATGATGCAAAAATCAAAACACATACAACATTTTATTTTAGCCCCTTGCAAGTTCATCAAAACATGGGTCACCATCATTCTTATTTAAATGAAAAGTATTCAAAATTTAATGGGGAAATATTACTCACAAGATGCTTGATCAAAGATGTAAGTGCAATCGTGTGTGTGTTTGAATGATTGGCTCAGAGCTTAAGGGTTGCTCGATGGGTTTGCAAGAAGAAGAAGACGAGGGAAATTTAATGTTGTCATGCTGGGTTTAATCTTTAGGAAGAGTTTGAAAGGTAAAAGGAATCGGTTTAATATGTTTAAGTTGAAATTATAATTCCTAATTTCAGCCTGGCCTGGCCGGAGGCCGCTTAATTGAAATACTCGACGACCGACTAAACGAGTCGTTACGTGATGAGACGACTTGTTTTGAACCTTCGCTCTTTGACTTGGAGTTCAAAACTTACCTCGACCTGATGAGTCAAGCAACGACTCGTGGTTTCCCAACGAGTCCCCAGCCTCGAGCTCGGGTCCTCGACTAGTGTAGCTGTATGACGGTCACTTAACAAATCAAGCTTGCCTCCAAATATTCTCGTTGGAGGAGCCGCATCACCCTTTTCCTTTTAATTCTCGACTTTTATCTAGTGTACATAATGAAGGATCTACGATTCATTTCTTAGAGAAATGAATCATTAAGTCACCCGCTGCTCCCCTCTGCTTTCTCGGCAGCCTTTCATGATTTGACCGAACGAGTCGCCGTGTCAAACGACGACTGCTCGTGATATTTTGCACCGAACCGGGGTTCCATATTTTGGTTCCAATCTCAAATTTTCCATCTTAATCACCTCACCCATCAAAAATGTAAAACTATATTTTCTTACATTTACAACTTGGGTTTCCTCCCAGAAGCACTTCGATCGAATATCGCAGCACGACGTGGGTGTTTTGGATACTTAAACTTCACCAAAACACCTCCATGGGTTGCCTCCCATGCAGCACCTCGATTTAACATCGCGCACAACGCAAGTCTCTTGACTACTCGAATTCGGGGCTGGCAATTCGTCTCCGTCCTCGCAGCCGACTATGCCGCCGAATTCCTTTGGTCAAGTTTCCATGGTCTCGACAAATGTCAAGGTGACCTCTTCTTTGGAGTTTAACTCCGAATTTTAATTGTCCCGCCTCCATATCTACTAGTGGCCCTACCAAGCTTAAAGAATGGTCGCCCAAAATGATGGGGACTCAGAATCGACTCACACCCGGAATCACGAAGTCCGCTGGAATATAAATTTGTCCACCTAGACAAGCATATCAAATAAAATCCCCACTATCTTTTATATTCCGCTGCCCATCGTAGCTACATACTAGTCAGTGTGGGGTTCCCAAGCCTAACTTTTTGAACACTCGTTAGCGGCATTAAATTATATTCTGCTACAAAGAGCCCTGCACCTAAGATCCACATGGCAAATGGCAAAACATGAGCTACCTGGCCTTCACTAAGAGGTCCTGCATGGTGGCACCATAGTGTAGGCCTATCGCAGCATGTTCACAGCCTTTTCAGATTGTTTCATGAATTTGGTATATCCTGCAATTCGCCATGCTCAATCAATATATTCACCATAACCACAAGTTATAGAGATAAATTTTTTGATACTTCTTATCTTTTGCTTTTCTTCAAATGTGATAAGGAGGAGAGGTCGTGATCAATGTACTTTCTTGCAATCCTTCTCTCCTTCTCATGGGAAGCTCCTTGCTCCTTTACTAAGCTTGAGCACATCCGAATCTCCAACCAATGTTGGGTCTTCGAAATTCGCTTACACTATCATCATTCACTAAGACGGCGAGTGACTCTACTTCAACCGCCTTGGAAGACTGGGACCGTGGCCTTCCCGCTCCTAGTTGTGACTACCATGCAATGATCGGCTATTTTTCATATTTTGTCGAAGTGTGCCTTCGTCTCTATTCATTGCAACAAATCAATCATCCGTTGCTCAATCCGCCCGATCGCCACGACATGTGACTCCACGTTTGGATTTAAACCAAATATCAAGTGAGCTCCTTAAATTTGGCCATCTGTTGTCTCTATCTTCTTGAGTACCTTGATAGCATGTACTCAACCTTGAACCACCGGACTCGCCTCTGCGCTGGGAACATATAGACCGCTTCTATCATTTTTGTTCCTCGCGTTCTTCTAGCCCCCATTATCTCAAGATAATTATTGTAATTATTATCCTTGTAAAAGTTTCACTGTGGTTCCTTGACCTTGACGCCAAGATTCTAGGTTAGACCCCTAGGTGTTGGTCCAAAAACCCGCCCCTTGATCATTTAAATAATTAGCTTCTTCCGTATCTGATCACATCCACTGCTTTGGGGGCTTTCCGAGAACCCATATCATTTACCTTTTTTTCTTCGACTCCCATCAAGTGCTTGGCAAGAAACCCCATAGTGGTCTTTATCTCTCGCAATATATTGATCACGCTCCTCATCTTTTCTTCTTTGTCTTGGCGTACATACTCAACCGGATAAGAACCAAAATTCTAACCTCCAACTCTCTAGTGTGCCAAGATAAATTGGTTTTCGGTGATCCTGCCTAGTAGCTCTCAAGCAGCCTCTCGTAAGTGTGTGCCTATAAAGGTTCCTCCCCGAGATGGTATCACGCACGCCTTGGTGTTGGCATTCAGAGACCTATAAGATATCTCCATGTATCATCCTAATCCTTGATTTGGCACCCTTGAGCTTTATGTTGAAGCACAACCAAAATCTCATGAAGTGCCTCAATTTAGCAATAAGTTATATATTTCATCTTCAACTACACGCCTTTGAAGGTGGGGGCAACCTTTCAAGAAAAAGCTCTTATGTTCCCTCAAAGTAGTGATTGAGTCACTGTGTAGTCAAAGAACCCATATCGTTGCCCCACTCCCTGAAAGGAGAAAGGAAATAACCTCGCTCGATTGTGTCCCGCTACTCCCGGTTAAGTGGTACGCCATATATACCTACAAAATTTGTCAAATGAGCGTGGCATCATCGATGCATGACCCGCAAATATTCCTTAATATTGAGCAATAATGCATTGGTAATGTCAAATCCTTGCCTCAAAGAAGAAAAGGAGGAGGGACTACAGCCCAGCGGACACCGCCTTTGTCTATACTTATCATTCTCCATATCAAAATACGGCACTTCGGTGTTCTCGACTCTATGTCATCTAGCTCGTTCTCGCTTTTTGCAAAGCCTAGACATTGCTCGAAGAACTCCTAGCTAACTCACGATTCCTAGCTCCGAGCCGTTTCACCAACATTCGCTGTGGCTTGGTCCACGTTTTCCTGCTCTTGGATGTTGTACATTCTTCTCAAGTTTCTACCGTCCGTCAAGTTCGGGATCAATTGGAACCAGGGGATTTTCTCGGGCTCCTAGTATCGGTATGCACAAACTTAAGACTGTTAAGCAACCAAAACAAAAATAAAAATAAAAAGAAATAAGAACCAACAGGTAAGCAAACACAATTAACAAAAAGTTCTAGCCGTATTCCCCGGGTAGCGGCGCCAAAATTTGATGTCGCCCAAATTACATGTTACGCCCCGTAAATTCCTTTACATTTAGATGGCCTATTCGTATGTTGGCTAAGAGTTTTAAAATGCCATACATGCTAGAAAAAGGCCCCGGGAAAGACCGACAAGCGCCACGTTGAACCATCGCAGCAGAGGAGGTCAGCGCACCCTCCGCGATGGCTAACGGTCGGGAGGGCTCACCTTCGCTATTCTACTCGCTACGTAGTGAGGTCCAGCCCAAACTATATAAGCCCCCAATTTCATATTTTTTAAGATAATTATCATAATTTTCCATAAACAAAACCAGAAAATAGAGGGATAATTCCCTTCAAACTCATCCGTTTACGCTATTAAACGAATCCAAACTCGAATTAATCTTGGGTAATGAAGTATTAAGATGCCTGGAGCATTCTCATGAAAGTTAGTTTCGTGAAATTTGGCGCTAATCGCCATCTCACCAAGCTAAGGTAAGTGGATGCTCCAAATTAGTTTCAATACACTCCTAAACCCCAAAGGAGTATTTCTCCTTCGACTTCCGAGAAATGAAGCTTTTCGGCTTTTTTGATAAGTCAAATGCTATATATATTTTCAAAGTAGCATTTTCTTCCGAATATTGATGAATTTAGTTCTAATTAAGGGTGAATATGAATGCAAGCTAAGAAATAAAAATTAGCCGAGTTATGCTAGATACTCAGTTAATGCATATGCATGTAAAGCGCTTCTAAGCAAGCTAGTAGTTCATATAGTAAAATAGTTCAAGTTCCAAGAGAATGTTTGAAGCCACATATTATGTTTAGTATAATTTTAGTATGATGTTGGAAACATCATGTCATGTGTAGCGTGGAAACTTGGCTAGCACGTATATAAATTCTAGTAGAAGTTTAAACTGTGCGTAAAGATGCCCAATATGTAATCTAGTAAAGTATGTCGATATTATTGTGTTTAGACAAAAGTTAGTAAAGAAATACAAGTTCCCATAAAGTATTTTTTTAGAAAGAGAATAGTAGCTTAATAAGAATTCTAGAAAGCATGTTAGAAATAGTAAATCATGGTTATCATGAAACTTAGTTATACAACATGACTGTAAATATTATATCTTGTTCTTAAACACGCATTCAAAGACAAGATGACAAAACTATATATGCCATTATCAGCCATCATGTACTATATATACACATTACAATCACTAGTTTCAAAGATGTAGCATACGCAGTTAGTATTGCCGTTGAGACTTGACTGTGACAGTTTCATGGCCGGATTACCTTGCTACACCGTCCTGCAGTTAATAGCTGCATCGACTTGTCCGACGCAGGAAAGGATAGCACGCTTCTACTGAGTGGCATACCGGGTCCCTGGGGGATGAATACGTGGATGCCAGCTTCTATTATTTTGCCTTGGTCGGCTTTTTACACCCGCTCAGTGGGTATGCCCTAGCATCTGTGAGTCCTCCTGACTGCAGCCAGTTTATAGTCGTGGGCCTGCATGGCCCAAGTTCATACCTGTGGACCCAGATGCTTATGGGGCTACTATGGAGACGTGGACGACTGTGGTGGGGCATGGACAGACGTTGGTTGTACCTTCCGACTTAAGCTGTAAGTTTATGTGTGCTATGTTATATATGTTATGCTATGTTATGCCATGTTATGTTAGTTATGAATAGATAGATAGTAGAATTTCACAAGCACAGTATGACTCCTACTCCTTCCAAAGATAGTTGAGGACAACTCTTAAACTCATACTTTCATTCAAGCAAAATAATTTCTTTCTATTTCAGTTCTATTAGTTATATTGCTTTTCTTTTCGCTTATTTTTCGCTGTTGCTTGCATACTCGCGACTCGCCGCACGACGCCCGCTGAGCCGCATTACTACCGTAGGTACTCATAGACGAGTGAGCCGACTGTGTGATTCCGCCAAGACACAGAGTCTAGCCTGCCATTCGGGAGCTAGACAACTAGAGGTTTATTCCTTTCTTTGTTGTACAAGATGGGCAGGTCTTGGGGCCCCACCCCGACCATCTTATCGCATTCTGAGGCTTGCGATTGTACATTCCCCGTGGTTAGTCGGGGTATCATCGCGGTGATGTCGTGTGTATATTTTAGTATGTTTATGATACGTGTGGGGCCTTATTCGCTTGGTAGTGGTGACCTTGCTGGTCATGTAGCAGTGCTTAGCACTTGTTTTCTTGATTCAAAATTAATTAGAAACATGGTGGCCTTGTCGCCCACAGGCTCCCCTGCTAATTCAGCTTGTTCTGGGTAGCCGTTGCTTGATTACAAGGGCTATAGGGCTCTAGTCGGCCTGGAGGTTGCAGTTTACAACCGTTATATGGCCCGTTGTTTCCTTTGAATCCAGAGTTAGATCTCAGTGCCGGCACTAGAAGTGCGAGGCTCACCCAGCCTAGTGGTCCAAGTCCTAGTAGGGCACCAGTGCGCCCAGCCTCCCAAGGGCGTGACATTACACCGAAATTGAGATATAAAGCGTTGATTGTCAAATATAGAACCCAACAAAGGTTGAGGCCGATCCCACGAAATATGGAAAGAACTTAAGTTAATGCGATTAGTCAAGCATTATTGAGTTACTTATTTCCTAAGAGGGAAATAAATAAAAATAATAAACAAAATAAAAAACTACCGAATGCTTAGATCAAATTCGGTTTGTATTCAATTAATGACTTGACTAGGATAGTGTTCCCCAAGACTTCATAACCACAAGGCTTATACACTAGTGATCTATTCTGGTGTTTAAACATGCAATATCGTAGAAGTTAGGTTCATCTAAATGCTGGTCCCCTATCTAGATTATTATAACTATGCAACTTGGTCCGTATAAGGGTGTAATCGGCCCTTACCCTTAATATTGTATTAGCTATCCCCGAATAAGTTCAAGCTATTAGATGAGGGCCGATAGCCTCAATTCTCCGTTGTTAATCCCTTTTCCCATTCATTACCTCTTGGTCCGGTAAGTAAGAATAAGGCAAGTCTTAACATTTGCAACCATCAAGAATTAATCAAAACGAAGGAAAAACAATACATGCATTAAACCCCGTTCAAGAATCACTAAATATTTAATCTATGTGTGCTAATTCATCTTGGTTCCCACAACCCTAGTTATGGGTTTAGCTACTCATGGTTGTATGATCACAATCATAAATTATTGACTAAATCATAATTGCAACTTACAAATTATCATAAGAAAACCAGGTAGATCAATAAAACTCCAAAGTTGATGAATAAATTCCAATGTTGCTTTTGATCCTCAAATTCAAGAAAAATTGTAAACCTTGTTTCTTGACTCAAGAATAATCGATAATACAAAATCCTACTTGGAAAAATAATAATAATCGACTTTTATCGAAAATAAATCTAAACAACAAATTTATAGTCTCCAAGAAAACCTTTTCTAACTAAAACCTGAAACCAGTCAGTCGCTGACAATGGGCTTGGTGACGATTCACACCTCTCGACTTCAGTCGTGCCTGCAAAGAAAATCCTCAACATCGTACCTGGGGCCAAGGGCAACGGGTTACCTAACAACTCGTCAAGCTTGGGCACGAGTTGTTGTGCCCTCATGGTCTAACTCCTTCAAAATTCTAGTTCACCTTATAGTTGGTTCCAAAGACATTCGCTAACAAGTCGCTTCATCATGTAACGACTGCTATGTCCGTTGTCAACCCACCGGTTACTTTGGCAATAATTTCTCTCCTAGTATTCACGACTCGCTACTGCATGTAACGAGTCATTCCCTCAACTCATTAGGTACACTATTTTAGCGTCTTCGTAATTCATCTTTTGCCCATGGCTTCAACAATGAGTCGTGCTTCTCGCCAACGACTCGTGAAGTACCCGATGCAGCCACCCTTTCTGCTATTTTCGCATAAATTTTCCCAAGCTTCACTTTCGAACCTATATTCCTACAACATTAAACACAAAACAAATCATACCTATATAAACATACCCGTAATCGTGCATAATTCTTTGTTTTAAGCATCGAAACTGCCGTAAAATCACAACACATCACCCTATATGGGCATGACGCTACTAGTATGATTGATTGTTTTATCATTGATGATTTAATTGTGTTCCATGAAAGTTGCTGATAAATGTATGTTAATGTGGTTATACATATCCGTAGTTTATCGGGCTCCGATTTGATTGGGTCTAAAATTAATCGAGCTAAGTTGAGGTTGTTATTAGTTTTTCATGATGGATATTCGTATCAATAATGGTTTGTGTTGGGTTGGTCATGACTACGACAGTTCCATAAATAGGTGTAGAGTTGAGATTTGTCAAAGATAATATGGATTATCGATGATTAACGAGGCTAACTAAAGGTTAACCAAAGATCAATATGATGTCGGAGAAGTTGAGGAATAGAGTAAATTAAATGAGTTTGAAGTAATGGGAATTGAAAATAAGTAATGGGTAAGAGGATCATAGTCATAAAAAGTGGAGTTGATGAAGAGAAGTGCTAGTGATATCGAGATATTGTTTGCTGATACGTCATAGTGAGTGCCTTTGCTGCCAAGGAATCGCATAAGCGGTCAAGCGCGCAACGAAACGACGATACCAATGTAGAAATCCTGAAGTCGATTGTTAAGTTGAGTGGGGGAAATTGTGGTTCTCATACACGTACATACGATGTGTGAAATCATGTACTTAAACGAGACCTAAATTGGATATTCAAACTTATCTTTCAGGTATGTGGTTGTGCTAGTGAAAGTTATTCACTTCATGTTAATTATATTTTGTTTGATGAAGTAATCGTAGTCACCGATGATGCCTACCAAGATGTGTCAGTAATCGATACTACCTTGATATACCTTTAGGTGTAGGTTGTGGTAGGTGATTTGAAATTCATGATTGACGAGGCGACACTCGCACGTTTTCGCATTCTGTGAAAATTAATGTCATTTTATTTTATCAAGATTCCAAGTAGAGCTTTTGTACATCTCTAACTATATCTTGGGGGAAGTCTTGTCTATGTCGTGGGGTTATACTCAAAATTTTTACTTATTCTATGATCTATGTAAAGGAAATGAGAGGTTTCAAAGTATTTTCATGTGTGACCAAAAAGGGGTTCTCCTATCGAGTATGATTCGATGTAGGTACCCGCACGATCCACCCATTTAGGTCATGTCAAGTTGGTATCAGCCGCCTAGGTTACCGTCTCATGGGTACAAGAGCAATTTCGAGTAGAGTTCCATAGTTGGTGTGCATACGTCCACATCTAATCTTCGAAAAGCTATAAGGCATCTAGGAAGTTTCCTTTATTTCTCTTATCATGTAGTTCGAGGGTGTTGTCTCGCATGGGTCGAGTCCAATTGATTCGAGAAATTCAATTGGTATCTCAACGGACCAATTGGTGTATATAAGATTCCAATTAGGTATACGAAGCATATTCCTAGTAGTAAGATGTGTGAATATGCAATGATAAATGACGAACAGAGACAACATAGTCCAGAAACCAATGATCAGAGGCGATTTCATCGTTTAGCGAGCTCAAGGCACCGAGACGGGGACTCATTGCCGAGAACTCCCTATAGTGCTAAGTGGCCGCCATAGCCGAGTCCGCTACCCTCGGACCATGTCTTTCACCACAATGGGTTCACCGCAAAGGGAAATGCCGATTGAGCAGACATCATTATCCCTAGCATCGCCAACTCCAACAATGTGAGTTTGATTTTAAACCACAATTTTTCCTAAATTAAAACACAAATTGGGCAAGGGGTAGATTCTTACCCCCGCTCTACCCATCACTTTCCACCCCGATATCCGTATTCGAGCCCCAAATGCTTGAAAAGTGAAACCATCACCCTTCCCAAACACTACCATTCCTCACAAAAACTCTATGAATCACCTATTGGCACATAGAGAACAATATAGAACACTTAGAAATGTAAATGCAAGCGTATGCTTCAAGAATATACCCCCATTAGTAAAAAAAAAAACCCAACCCATCACCCTATTTTCAACCTAAATTCAAGCATGTAGACTTGGATTTAGCAAACCACGTAGTGCAATGACCCTACAAAGCAATGAGAGCTTAAATTACTCCGATGAAAATGAGTAGAATATCACCGAGAGTCGAGAGGGTTTTGTCCTACCTCTTCTTAACTGGACTTTGTCCCCCTTGTAGCGATGGATTATCACCGTAGTGAGACCCCTATGGCGAGTAAAGGGATGTCAAGAAGGGGCATGTCTCATTTCAAGAAAGCCTTTAGGCATTTTGAATTCTAGAAAAGGTTAAGGGAATGTGGAAGACCTAGCATTGAACACGTAGATTATAGTATGAAAATAGCAAGTAGGAATTGCGTACATAAGAATCCTTCCCAGTATGAAATATGGAGACCTATGATGAATTGCAAGTTAGGTCCATGTGGTATCCATATTAATGTCTTAAGACCTCAAAATACAAGATAAATCCGTGAGGGATAACAATAGTATCATGGTATGTAAGGGAAAATGTAATTATAATCCTTGCAACCTAGGACTGCAATTTGATAGGGAAATTCTGCATGTTTCCTTGAGCCATTCAAGGATGAACCCGTTGTTTAATTCTATCTCGATGTAATGATCCATCTAGTCAAGAGTAGCACTTGATGACAGTTGATGTGAGGAAATGAAATGTTTTTGGCAGTCCGAGCTATGTTCTCAAAATAAATATTCGTTGTATTAATGGATTTAAAAGGGGCTTAATTAAAATTAGGTGGGACCAAAAGGTGGAAACCACAACGGATAAATCTCGCATTGTAGCAAGATCGTGTTTAATGATAAAGCACCCGCCACAACGGGTACGCACGTAACTCGTGATCATGTAATTTAAACCGAGTTCCGTTTGAACAGGATTAGCTATTAAAAATGGCCTAGAGTGTAAAACTAGGTTTTTAAGGGGAAGGTGTCTAGAGAAGGGAAAGATCCTATCATCCTTCCGTGGAGATTTAAGTGCAAGAACACCAATATTTGAAGTAAGAACATGAACCTCGATTTTCTTGATAGTAGCTTTACACACAGTAGGTTATAGTTCACCTAGTTTTAGATTTCCAATTAGTAACTGTGATGTGTGTATGATTGATTAGTAAATAATATAAATCATAGTGAATAATTGTTAAAAATGGGGAAAATAATGAATAACAAGGAGAGAAAGAAGAGATAAATACTACGTCATAATTATTATGTATGGATAGGATCTTGATGTTAGATTGTTGATTACATGCCCTAGATAGCATGTTCTAGACTATTATTTCTAATGATATATCGCGGGGTATTTCTAAAGGATATTGCTAATTATTCTAAGTATTAAAATGAGTATCATCATGACGTTTTGATAGAATTGGTTGAGCCAAGGACGAAATTTAAAGAACTTAATAATTGTGTGACTATGATTTGGTAACGAGTTAATAACTATAATCGATAATATGAGTTTCCCGGGTGGAGCGCTGTATCTTGGAAATAAGGGTGACTTGATAGAAAAGATTTTCATAATAAATATTGTCCCTAGGTAGTGAGATTTCCGAGGTTGAACCAATAAATGATGAAAAGCGAATATGATGTAGGATTCCATAAAATTTAGAATAGGTACTTACCACCCGTATGTGTCTATGGATATATATATCTATTTTTCCATATTTACATAACTATAACTCAAAATTACGAGTAAAAACGGACTATGACTAATGTCCTGGGTATTGATGATTTGATTAATATATTCGGGTGGTATTCAAATAATGAATGTTTTAAAGATTATAGTGATTTAACATGTTATCTCAATGAATTCTAAACTGTGGAATGAACTATGAATATTACTCGAACTTCAAAAGGAATTATGATGATCAATTTTTCTAGTGATCTGCATCTTTATGAGGTGATTGAAAGCATGATGAAATGTGTTGAGTACGAATGGTAATACATCATTGTACAAAGGGTGAGGCTTGTGTTCGAGGTAGAGTATCCAAACGAGCAGCTAAGTGTGTAATGACTATGTATGGGGATACATCGATATGAGGGCTCATGCCCGAGGTGAGCATCTCGGCGAGCAATTGTGATATGAGTGGCTCATGTCCAAGGGAGGTAAGCATCCTGATTTACAGATAAGTGGGAACGGGTACCACGCCAGACGACATGGATCCTAGAGTCCCCATGTCATGGATCAAAGGATAAATAAGACCCTATAGCATGTGTGTATATATAATATGTGATACGTGATATACCGACATGATGTGAGAAATAATGTGTGGGATAAGATATATGGGCAGGATACAGTATGAAACCGTGATGATATGAATATGGTGCCTATGCATGACGAAAGTGAGATCAAGGAGGTGCAAATATATGCATATATCTATATCCCTATGTAGGCACACTCTACTAGTATGATCGATTGTTTTATCAATACATTTAATTGTGTTTCATAAAAAGTTTCTAAGAAATGTTTGTTAATGTGGTTATACATGTTCGTGTTGTGATGAGTTGGTACTTTACCAACTCATTAGCTTTTTACATGAGCTTGCTTTTGTTTTCAACTCAATTAGAAAGGTTTTAGCGCCTTTTATATTTGATTTTGCAGTATTAAATGTAAACAAGGAAAGCAAAGTAATCACTAAAAGCAAAGGTAAGAAGCGTGGGTTGACTTAAGTGCACACACTTGAGCAAATCACAAATTCAGTGTCAGCACGTGTCACTGAGGCCGAAGAGCACCTACGGGCAAAGGGCCGCACAAGACAATCGCTTATCCGACTGCACTGTAGAAAGAACCATGGAGATGGGCACCGCAACGGGAGGTGCTTCATATGAGCTCCGTGCCGACAAGGGTAAAATTGTGCAGCTCTAGTACAAAGATACTTTGGATGCTTGTAAGGGAAAAAATGAAAATCCATTCACAAGGAGAAGAAGTAGAATTTCCCTAATTTTACATACCCTTGATAATAGTAGAAAAGAACTTTTTGTACATCTTGCAGAGAGAAAGATACGTAGAAGTTGCTAGAGCTTTTCTTTCTTCTTCAAGTAGCTAGGAAAAATCACAATTGAAGCATATTTGAAGCTTGAGTTTTCTATTCAATGATGAATATTGAGGAATCATTTATCGGTATAATCTTGCTATCTTCATTCATGAGTAGCCGATTCTATTGCTAGGTGTGTAGAGCGAATAGTGGCTTGTAATAGATTGGCAAGCGTTGCTTTACATAAACCACTTATTTTGCATTAATCTATTGCTTTCTCTGAGTTTCAATTGAAATATTTATGGTTGCAAACATAAATTGTACTTATCTTGCTTTTTCTTGAGAAAGAGGTAGGATTTGGGGTGAGAAAGCAATAGTGGGGAGTTGAATTTTGAATGTGTCTGATTGGGCTGTGAGATAGCCAAAATCCACTTCCATAATTCATTCAAGAGTTGAGACTAGAAATAGTTCAACTCTTCTCCAAGTTAACGTGGCTATTTTGCTATGTGACCCCGGTTTGAGAGAACTCAGCGCAAAATGCACCCAAGTGCTGAGAAACATCAAAAGTGCCTTGTCCATGACTATTCATGCTTATAATTGGTTTCTTAGACTTATCAATCGCCCCAATCCACCGACGCCCGTCAATAGCACATCTCTAGTTTGCTCCCATTATTTGGTACACCTATTTTCCTTTGTGTTATTGCATTTAAAGTCATAGAGTTGATCTTCCTTTCTATCAAAATTTGCTTTACAAGTTGCTATAATAATGGTGCTAGATAGTTCTGATTAATTTACAACCTTAGTAGCACCATTCCTCATTCCTCTAGATTCAACTCCAACTCATAGCTGGGTAAATTTATATTCCATAATGACTGCACACTTTCACTTTGAGGGGTGGATTTGGATGTTATCAATTTTGGCACTATTGTTAGGAATGGGAATTGATAGCCTATAATGTTGTTGATTTGAAACGCTTACATCTTGTGTATCTTTTCATTGTTGTCTTGTTTTGTTAAGGTTAGTCCATGATCCAAGACTCAAGTAAGTTCTGGACTCCACACATGGACCACGCATGGACAAAGGACACCATGTTGCCCAACGTAGCCGGTGCTATCCGTCTACCTCTCCTACGGTAGGGAATGCCGCCTTCCATGTGATCAACATGAGCTGCACTTGTTTCAAATAAAGGTATTATTCAGAGGGAACCAAGTGAAGCATGTCAATAGACGCTCCGCAATTTTCTTGAAATCGCTAACCTTTTAATATTACCAACATCGCCCAAGAGCCAATTCGATTAGAGGCTTTTCTATTCTCAGCTAATGGGAGAAGCCACTGCTTGTTAGAAGAGTTGGAATAATGAGGTCAATCACTTCATGACAGAGCTAACGTAGGCCTTTTTGGATAGATTTTGTCACGACCCGAGCTAGACCCTGTGAGTAAGAAACGAGACCTGTAAGAACTACGAATGGCTCCAAGATAATCCATGGTACATACATAGCATGACTTGAGAGCATAAACAAGAAGAAATTAAAGCATAAATACGACACAAGCAAAAGACTCGCATCTCATAAGGGCAAAGCACAACACAACTCATCAATGCCGCACTTGTCTACACACATGATGGTCTCAAAATCCTTACTACGATGATCTTATGGGACAACACCCCTAACTAGCTCACTAGGTTTGAAACTCAAAGACATGGCAAAACATAAAACTAATAAGGTCCCCGGAGAATGAGGACTCACCTAAGAGGGAAAATAGGACTCGGACTGGGTTCTGGGGATGAACTATCGATTGAGCCGGATCACCCAATCCCATATCTCGAGATGATATAGTATGTATATGCGCCAAGATTTCTTGAATTTGATGAGTATGCAAGGTAAGTGAAATATACTAGTAAAATGTTAGTTGAACTATGAATATAAATCAAAATAGATCACAAAAGTAGGGACCACATGCTAAAGGCCATATATCTCGAGATATTCAATCACAAACTATTCATCATAAGCTCAACATATGACCCAACGCTAGAAATAGAAATCGCATAACTTGTCATGCTTGAAATCGTAAGTGAAAACTTATAAACTGATCTTTGGGTCAGATATGCTATAAAATATAATATCATGGAGTCTTGAACATGAGTAACCGAAATCATGAGAAATAATGGGAGACTCTTCTAATCGATAACCACCATGTATGAGTGCATGGTGATCAAACATCTCGCCATGGAGGAGTGCCATCCTAAGCCTTTGCAGGGAAAAGGACAAATGAGGTGTGATATCATGGGTGTAACCTCGGTTGAGGGAAACACTCTCTTGAGAGGTCCCAATAAAATATATCCTATGTTGGTGCGTTGTTTGTGAGACCGGTCATTTAACTCGACTCCACTTATGGCAGATACTACTCCCAAAACATGCATATTGCTCATAGAATCATATTCTCAAAACATAGCTTAAATTGAATAGCTGGGAGTCTTGACTCCAAAATATTTCATAAACTAATCTTGTAAGCTCGGATAAATCTCATAAGCATACATAACTTGCATGGAATTTCCCAAATCATAGAGTTGTGCATACTTGAAATATGCTTCGTAATTTGATATCATGAAATCATAAGATGAGAATTCATAAATATTCATGCATGCTAGATAATTTGTGTCATATACTTGAAATCATAGACTCTTAAGCTTGAATTTCATAAGTTCATGCATAATAGGGAATAAATTTCATAAACTTTAATTCATGGTTTAATAATTAAATTAAGAGTAATTTAAGTATCATTAATCAAAACACGGCGATTGACCTATAGTCATAGCATGAGTATCGCATGAAATCGGGTTAACTCTAGAATCTTCAATACAATTTAATTGGTACTTGAATTCATGAATTAGGAGGAGTAATTTGGCATGAGGGAGGAATAAATTCCTATTCATGGCCCTACATACCCGGTTAAACCGATTTCTAAGCGGGTCTTGAGAGCTCAAGAGGATTGAGAGTGAGATTGATGAGGAGTCCCAGCTCTAGATCTGGAGGAGGATTTCAATTCAATGCATGCATGAGAGGATAATGACTTAGGATAGGTTAAACCCACTTAAAACTTTCTTTAGAAGCGAAACCATCATTCGAAAGAAGCTTAGGAATTTACAAAATACTTGGATGCAATCCAAGATGCCTATATATGGATTATAGCTTGGGAGGGTAAAAGATGACTGAGTTCAAGATGGCCATGTTGATAAAGAAAATGGGCTAATATTGAAAATGGTCATTCTTTGATTTCAGAAAAGGGAAGAGAACCAAACAAGACCCTTACTCATTAAGGGCACATTTGTAATAGTCTCTACTTTTTTTTCTTAGTATAAATAGGAGTTATTGTAATTTTCATAGGGAATTTTAATGACTTTGAACAAATCATATTTTGAGTGTAGTAGATTGCTAAGCTTTTGCCTAGCTTTAGATTATTAATTGTGTAGAGAGGAGGGTTGCAAGGGTAATTAATTTCCTTGAGGTATTTCTAAGAACTTAAAAGCTATTGGATTGCGGATTTGAGGTACCTTATTTCTTAACAAGGATTGCTTTCCTCTCAATTTTGTGTCAAGTTAGTTATCCTTTAATTTTTCTTGTATCATTTGGTATCTAGAGATAGAATTAGTATTGTTCTTACAATACTAATCTTGGGATTTAGGCATTAAATCAAAAAGCCAAAAAAATTCAAATTCCTTCATAATTAAAAATCAGTTTTTTCTTGTTTATCTTGTATTTGAAACTAGATTCTTGTTCCATAGTGTTTATTGAGTCTAGATCTTAGGATTTCTCTTGAAATTTAAGTTGAAACTGATTTTACCATTGAAGACCTTGGAGCTTGAAGATTTGAAGAAATTGGCAATTGAGTCTTCACAGGAGCTTGATTTGTGGCTTAATTTTGACTGATTTTGTTCTCTACATCAAGGAGAACATAATCCTAAATTTTGAAGTGATTTGAGCTGTAGAGAAGCTTCCACCATTGAAGACTTTATGAAAAAATTATAATTGGGTCTTGTTGATTGGGACTAATTCGAAGCTTAATTTTAATTGCTGTGGCTTGTCTTCTACATCCGGAGAACATAATCCTAAATTTTGAGTTCATTTGGAGAAGTTTTGATCAAGGGTTTTATTCTTCATGTTCTTTAAAATCTTCATATCTTCAAGGTGAAGAAGAAACCCCAAAGGTACTTTTGATCCATTTCCTTCCTTAATTTTGTGAAAATAAAAGAGGGGTCCATTTGTGGAAATTATTAGTTGAAAAATTTCAAAATTGGAAAAAATAGATTTGTAAAAAAAAGAAAGAAAGAAACTCACGTGGATAACACATCACCCCAACCAAGACCCAATCGCCAGATATCTACCATTGACCAAGAAAGCAATCAACCCAAAGGAAATTCTACTAATAAGCCACATTAGCGCCGACTCAACAACAAACAAGAAATACATTAGCTGAAACAGCTCTAGCCTTCCCACTTACTGGCATAGAAACTCACTTCGTAGAGAAAGTGTGCGCATTTTGGCCTTTTAGCCAAATATTTTCTAAGTGGGACTTTTTTGACCCCAAAATTTTTCAAAGTGTCCACACTTCACTGCTTCTTCTTCCAAACCTGTTTTTTGATTTATGACACCAACATCTAATTAACACATTTAATTAGTTCTTCATTTTTCATCTTTAATTCCCAAAAACTACTAACATCAAGTACTTCACCTACTTTATTACTAGTTTTTTTGAGTTCGAATTTTTTCATGCTTCTTCTACCTTTTTTCATTCTCATTGAACTTTCTTGATTCCATCAAGCATTAGCTTGAGTCTTTCTTGATTGAGTCAACAAGAAATCTTTATTCCAGATCTTGAGTTGAGCTGGCCACTTTGCAAACCCAATGAATTATACAAGCTACAATCTTTGGTCATGGAAATTGTGCAAGATTCATGACATTCCTTGAGCTGAGTGGAATTATTTTACCTAAACTTAATGAGTTTGTTTGCTTTGTTTTTTTGTGTCTTCCATAGATACTATGGACAATCAAGAGATGAATACGGTGCCCACCGGGGAACCCACTTTGCATGATGTGTGAATATGATAACCGCTTATCTTTCCGTATGGAAGGGAGGAGATAATCTGGAAAATCATTTTTTTGACCTTGAACAAAGGGAACAGAGACTCTTACTCCTTCCATCACCATGGATCTAACAAGTAGAGTTCTGCCATGACTCTTCCCCCAATTTCACCACGAACTTTTTAGTAGAATATTCTACCCCACCTCCACTCCGGTTTCCCTACCATCTTGACTACTCCCATTGCCTATTAATGCTCTACCATATGTTCCTCCACCAGCACCATATGTCCCTACACTAACCACCACATTCTCCTCCACCACACCCACATATGCCTTTCCTCCACTAAATACCCGCCTTCCAATTCGAATGTTCTGTCCAAACCGCAATGCCCAACCTTTGGATGGTGAATTCCATGAGGAGTTCCAAGAGGAGTTTGATGATGTTCCCAATGATCACCACAACCATTGAACTCTCAAGGTCCTAACCGTGAAGAGGAGGTCGATATGCTCCTATCCATCACATGGGCAGTAAATGGAGGTGATTATCGAAGAGATGGTAAAGGCGTAGTGCTACTACGAAATGCTATGTTGAGGATCCTTATAGGGTTCAAGAGTTCACGGGAAAATGGAGGTTAGGACATGAGTCTCAACTCCATCAATGTTACTCTTCCTTCCTTTAAAGGTGAAAGCAACCCGAATGTCTTTCTTGATTGGGTGATGCATTGTGATAAGATCTTTTTGACAAATGAGATGTCCGATGTCTGGAAAGTCATCTTATTCCATTGCTCAATTTGAGGGCTTTACTTCCACCTCGTGGGAAACTCAAGGCATGAGAGTGCCCAAACACTAGTTGATCCTTTTGATGACCGAATTGATTCTTCTTGCAAGACCGACTTGTGTCCACCTAGTGTTAACACTTGCTATGGAAGATAGAATGTCATTTGATGATTGTAATGATCAACTTATTTGTGATACTTTTCCACTAAATAAGGAATTTTGTGATGTGGTTAATGAGTCTCAATTTAGTGATGATGTGGATGAAGTTGGTCATTTGAAAAAGCGTGACTCTTTGAGCATCTTCTTTTTGGATCCTATTACTTGTTTTGCTCATAAAAGTTACGTGAATGAAAATGCTTTAAATAATGACATTGATCTTTTTGAGAATTATATTCATGCTTTGACTTCATCTTCATATTTGGTTTTCTCTAAAGGCAATGTCTTATTTGATAATGACATGATCTCTTATAATGTCGAGCATAGTATTGTTCAACACTTATAGTGGTGTAGCTACTATCCATGGCTATACCTTGTATGATAACCCCTAAAGTGGAATGTTAGATAAAGAAAAGTGATGTTTATGATCAAATAGGTACTTCGTCTTGAGTGTCCCAATTCTTAATAATGTGCTGATGATGTTTTTATATCTATCAGATCACCTCTAGGGTCAATAAGGAATGAAGTTTCTTTGTTGGATGCCTTCCTTTATTATATCTTTGCTGATGATGATACTCATGGCTGCTTTGAGGGCTTGCCTTGTGAGAAAAAGGTTTTTATTGAGACGATTGGTTGTGGGTTTGACCAAATGGATGGATATCATTTCCTTTTGACCCGTGGTCCTTTGATCGTATAAGGTTGGCCTAATTACATTTGTGCTAACCTCATGCGAGGTCCCTATTGTTGTTTGTCTTATCTATGTTCATACAAGATCTAGATTCGAGGGAGAATCCGTTTTTAAAAAAGTGGAAGAATGATGCAACCCAAGGTGCCTATATGTGATGTAGATAACTTGGGAGGGTAAAAGATGGACGAGAGAAAGATGCTTATATTGATAAAGAAGATGGGCTAATGTTGAAAATGACCATCATTTGATTTTAAGAAAAGGGAAGAGAGAATCAAACAAGGCCCCACGGTCATGACTCCCGAACGGAGGCCCTGGGACATGACACGAGACAAGTAGCCCCGAGAGACTCCAAGTCGACCCATGGCGTAAGCATACATCTAACTTAATCGATAAACTGAAGAAATCAATAATATAATCACAGAGAAAATATAAACTTAAACATAATATCGAATACGCAACTGCCGCACTATATGCTATGTCCTGAAAGCCTCTAAACATGACGAGCTGATGATGGGCACCCTAACCAACTAAACAAGCTGAAAACTGAAAATACATGAAGAAAAATAGAATAGTCTAGTCCTCGATGAGGGCTCACCAAGTAAATGCAAAGCACCTCGATAAGCCACCATGAATCTGGTCAACCCGAGAGCGATCCTCGTATCATGCAATGATACAACATAGAGTATGTGGCTGGGGTACATGGAATGTAACGAGTATGTAGGGTAAGTAAATTTGCTAAAAAATAAAATCAGTTAACATGCATAATGTAAAACATAAATATTTAAGAATCTGAGAGTAGGCCGCATGAATTCTTTCCGAAATCATGATCTCATCATAACATAACATATCATAACATAATCGATTTACGCCAAAAGTCAAATCATATTTATAAGTAAAGTCAACATTAAGTCAAACCGTTTAGAAAATGCTTACATATGTACCCCATGAGTAATGAAATTATGTGATAATCGAAATCATGAGGAACAATGGGAGACTCGTCTTTTAACCCATACTATGATGTGCTTAGTGGTACCAACTATCACACTCAAGTGGGTAGAGCCGCCCGCCTTGCCAGGCTGGGGACGATACCATGATATCAATCATCGCTTGTGGCCCAATAGGGGAATGGGATAGCTCCCAAGGTAGGTCCCAAGTCATAATGTATAAACTATATTGGCGCGTAGTTCGAGGCATGTGGTGATCGACCCTTAGCCCGTCTGCTAGACACTACTCCTAAAACATACATATGCTCTACATCATTTTTCGCCAATCTCAAACATTGTTTATAGAGGAAGCTCATAGATCAAATAAATTTAAGCGGAAATCATGCATAAGAATAACAGGCAAACTACCAATCCATACCTAAGATAAAAGATAATTGGGAGTCATTGCTCCAAAACCAGTAAGTTATGCATATGAAAAGCTTTAACTCAAAACATACTAATGTTTAAAAATATAAGTGGAGTCTTCGCTCCAAAACCATGTGGTAAGCTTAATTCGGGAATCATCATCACTCCTTAAACATGTGGGCATTTCAATACTGGTCATGCTTGGAAAATACACACCAAGCCAAAAACATAATTATTACATGGGTATTCCTGAAACATACTTTTCTAATTACAATATTCAATCACCAACATACATTCATGTTAAATCTCATCTTTCATGAGCTTTTTCTTCAATGGGCCTTTCAATTTATAAAACTAGAGCATGATATTTGGATTAAAACATTATAAAATTTTCCCATAAATCATAATTTATTCATAGAAACATATAAAGATCATACCCATGTAGAGAATTAGGAATTAGAAATTCATGCATTGCCAAAACCCCATAGATTAGTCATAGGAATTCATTATTTAGAGAGGGATTGGGCATGGTGTAAAAAAAGAAATCACCCATTCATAACCCTACATACCAAGTGGTAGCGTATTCTTACACTTCTTTGAATTCCCAATAGGAAATCGAAGAGAAATTGATGAATATCGCTTCGATCACCCTCTATAGTCTTCTACTTTGCATGCATGAATGAATAAGGCCCAAAATGAACTTAACCCCTTTAAAAGTCACTATTTATAACTCAAAACGACGTAGTTTATGCCTTAGAAGCTTAGGAATTACGAAATAGCCCTTACTAAATTCATAGAGAAAAACAAACGTTGGTCCCAACGAGGGACCTAACAATTCCGTCGTAGAAGGTCACGACTCGTGGCTTAGTTTGTGAAGTACACTGCCTCTCAAGTCTCCTAGGCCTACTACGGATGACTTAACAATTGAGCTCCAGTGACCAAGACTCGTGGTCACCATCAATGACGACACGCCTTGGCCTCGTATATATTTTTCCCCTCGCTTGGTCATTTTACTCACACCCACGAATTGTGGGAATAACCATGACTCGTGGGGTCCTCCCCGTCAAGTACACTCACTCTCTTCCTTCTCTCTTTCTACTCACCCACCTCACGACTCGACCTTAATGATCGGTGGGGTTCGACTCACGAGTCGTGGTCACGCTCTGCGGATTCCATTTTCAAAATTTCAAATTCATTCCTCGGGCTCTCAAGGTCACATTTCCTCATGACTGTGGGCTCCTCTCACTGTCACCTCATGACTCATCCTCAAGGCCTAGTGCCAGACAACTTTTCTCCGCTTTCAACTCCCGAAATTTACCCTGTGGGCTTCCCGGTATAAAAGATCTCCCTCATGGGAACATTCGTCCGAATGTTGGAATACATACATAAAAGTATAGAAACACTATTATCATATTCAAATACCGATCATTTAAATCGAAAACCTACTGAATAATCTGCCTCCAATTAAACTACATAGATGAATTGAATTACCAATCATACATACATCCATATACATAAAAGAAACTAAGTACATTAACCGAATACGAGAACTAAATTGAGTTTTTTTAGGTCAAAACCGATACCTCAGCCGGAATCGTTTAAAGAATAAATGTTCTACTCTAGCCATCGTATCTATTTCGGCTCTTCTAGCTCCTTCAACATGTTGGATTCCTCCATAACACTTAATCAAGCATTTCTTTGCTCCTTAGCCTTCGAACTCCACGATCCAAGATTTCTACTCCAACCTCCTCGAACCGAGGCCGTCATTTACACCGTAACACCGCCCACTAGGACACATAGAGATGGACTACCTCAAACACTTCTTCAAGAGCGACACATGAAAATGTGATGCACGAAAACTAATTCTAAGGGAAACTCCAACTCATAGGCCAACTTGCCAACTCGTGTCACAATCCGATACGGGGCCGACATAGGACTAAATTTCCTTCTTTCGGAACCTTATCACTCCCTTAATGGTAGAACCTTAAGTAAATACCCAATCATCGACCTTAAATTTAATTCTTCCTTGTCACGTTGGTATAGGACTTTGGTTTACTCCGCGTTTCAACCTTTTCCTTTTCTTTATCAACTTAACCTTCTCATAACCTCATGAACCGAATCTTGTCCTATCATTGCCGTGGCCGCCAACCTCAAACCATCGAATGGGAAACTTACACCTCTGCCCATAGAGAGCCCCTGCCGGTGCTATCCGGATACCGGAATGATAGTCTTGGCTATTGTATGCAAACCGATAAGAGGAAAATGCTCATCCCAACTACCTCTAAAGTCGATCACGCATGCTCTCAACATGTCTTCGAGTCTGAATTGTCCGCTCAAACCTTGACCATCCGTTTGCGGGTGAAACGTTGTGCCGAGCTTAACTCCGTGTACCAAGCCCTTTTTGAAATGACTCAAAATCGAGAGGTAAATTGAGTACCTCTTGTCCGAAATGATAAATAAGCACCCCATGTAATTGAACTAGCTCGCACACTGCTTAGCATAATCCTCCACCGAATCCTTGGTTTTAACCAAAAGTAGAAAATGAGCAGCCTTTGGTCAACTTGTCCACCACAACCTAAATAGACTCATATTTTTTGACGAGTGCGAGGTAAACTTGACTAAGTCCATATTGATTTCTTCCCACTTCCAAGTAGGAATACCGATCCTCAAGCACACCTCCTGGCCCCGATGCTCAACTCCCTTTACTTGTTGACATAGTCGACACTTAGGTATGAATTCGATGTCCTTCTTCATACAGTTCCACCAATAGACTTCCGTGAGGTCACAGACATCTGTGCACTTGGATTGGAGCAGAATACCCGGATCCATAAGCCTCGTGCAATATCCGCTCCTTCAAATCATCAATATCCGGAACATAGGCACTTTTAGTATCAAGAACACATATCCCCTTGGACAAGACTTTCCTTTTGATTCTAAACGGGCTTCCTTTTATCTTTCCCAAAATTGGGTCCTCATCTGCCTAGATTTTACTTTAGTCACCAAGAATGATACTTGAACTGCCGAACCACAACACCGCCATCGGTCGTAGTCAACCCACTCCCAACCTTGCGAGTCGCATGCATATCCTTCACCAACTCACTGTATGTGCCCACACTCCTCATGACTGCACGAAGTAAGTCGAGTCTTCAACTATTGGAAGCTCTTCTCACAAGCCTCGACCATTGGAATTTCACCTTCTTCTGAGTGAACTTGGTCAAGGGTGCTACAATAGATGAGAAAACTTCCACAAATCTTCGATAATAGCCACCTGCCAAACCAGTTAAGCTCCATATCCGAAGGATTCACCATTTAGGCCAATTCTTCACCTTCTACTGAGAGAGTCCAATCATATGCCTTCGCTGATACCATGGCCCAAAATGCTATGGAGTTCAAATCCAAAACTCACACTCGCTGAATTTGCAGTATATAATTGGCAACTTCGAGAGTCCGAAGCACTACCTCAAATGAGCAAAAGATGTTCCTCCTCTCTCGAGAGTATATCAAGATATCATCAATGAACACAATCACTAACATATCCATGTATGGATTGAACACTGCTCATAAGTCCATAAAAGCTGTCGGAGCATTGTTAGTCCAAAAGACTTAACTACAAACTCTAATGACCATACCTCTTCCCGAAGGCTGTCTTTAGAATGCTGCCACCCCGAACTTTGAGCCGATAATACCCGACCTAGATCTATCTTTGAGAAACACTGGCACCCTGAAGCTGATCGAATAAATCATCAATCCAGGTAAAGGATACCTTTTCTTAATGGTGACTTTGTTCAATTGCCGATAATCGATACACATACGAAGAGAACCATCTTTCTTCCAAAAGAGAACAATGCACCCCATGGGGACTTGCCTGTCTAATGAAATGTCATCTAACAATCCCTTCAACTACTCTTTCAACTCCTTTATCTCTACTGAGCCATTCTCAGGGAGGAATAGATATAGGCCCCGTGTTAGAAGAAGGTCAATTACCAAAATCAATCTCCCGCTCGAGAGGGATTCCTGCAAATCATCTGTAAAGACCTCGTGGATACTCACATACCATCGAACTAATCGGGATAGCCTGGGAAGTCTCGCACTCTCACATCCTTAACCCTAACTAGGATGGCATATGCAACCCGTAGAAATCATCTTTCGACCTCAAGGTACGAAAATGAAGAGACCTACAGCACAACCGAACTACCCTTCCATTCTAAGATTTGGCTCACTCAAAATATAAACTCTACTGCTCTCTAGTTCTACAATTAATTGAAGCATAGCATGCAAATAGCCAATCCATGCCGAGGATAACATCAAAATCGGTCATGGCTAATTCTATCAAATCTAATAAGGTGACCTTCAAGAATCCGAGACCGAAACTTCTATACACCGCCTAGCTACAACCGAGTCACCTACTAGAGTAGAATCGAGAAGGGTTCAAAAGACTTCAGATCGACTCCGGTTGCCGGCCACATAAGGTGTAACAAAAGACAAGGTATCCCCCCGAATCTAACAAAGCATAAACATAAATATGGAAAACTCGCAACATACCGGGGCAACTACGCCCAAGGAGATTCCCTGATCCCGGCGGGATGCTAAGCATAGAATCGATTCTTGCGCCGACCGCTCCGTGCTAGTAGTTGCCTTCGATGTGCTGGAGCGATGGGTGGGCTTGTGGAAATAAAAGATGGGCCTCGCCCCCATCATGATCCTACCTTGTTGCCGGGCAATCTATGAAAATGTGTCCAGGTTTCCCACACTCCAAAACAAGCACCTGCATTCTACTAGAACCGGACTGCAGCTACCAATCCGCACTGCGATAAGTCAATGCTAGGAATTTATGTCCCGGCTTCTCTCGACTCTAGAGCCTCGAGCGTTCGCCCGCCTAATCCATACCTTGATCTATTTGGAACACTCAATGCCGAAGATGTCACGATGACCTTCGGTGGTCTACCGTCTGCCCACCACTCCGACCTTAGCTATGAGAACCTATGATCATCTGGGCCCCGGCCCTTATGGCCTCCCCTCTCTTTTAGATGTGTCGCTCCATCTCGTTAGAATACAATACTATCCAAGGGAAATCCATGTCGTAGAAGCATAGTGGTCCTACAATCCTTATCCAAATAGCCTCCCTACACCATGAACGAACCTACTCACTCGCACCCTCTAATCGGTTACCAACTCGGTGTGTACTTTGATAGGCGAGTGAACTCAAGGGCATACTTGTACGGTCATTATTCCTTGCTTCAGATTCAAAACTACCGCCTTCGCCCTCATCTCACAAGGAAGAACCGATCCAAGAATGCAACATGGAGCTCTTCCCAAGTGACAGGCCTACTCCGCGATCATGTTATCCTTCCATTGACGAAACCGTATATGCGCGGCCCCTTTCAACCGGTATGAGGCCAACTCGCCCCTTAACCCCATTCACCCCCATAACTTGGGTGGTCTTCACAATCTCATATATGCATCCCCGCGGGTTTATTCTCAAGAAGTCTCCGATCGAGCCGCCGCCGCATTGCCATTTTGTGGAACATGCCCAACAACTTGTTGATCGACGTTAGCGGTCAAGGCCGTGAGCATCTCGTATAGCTACCCAAAATTCAGCATGGGCACCGTTCGTGCCCGGGGCTCCTTAATTGGTGGGGCCTACCGGTGCCCATTCCCACGCCATCCTCGTGGCCTTCACTCATCCCATTCCTTCTACCATTCATTCTTTGGGGAGCCATTATTCTATAATATCGTGAATACAATGAATTAGAAGGATAAGGGATTCTTCATCGCACGACATAGATCATGAAAGAAGGGAACATTTCTACAGTCTTAGCCTCTATTTCATAAGTGTGGGGCGTTCACACCCATGGAAGACTCTCATCAATGCGACTTTCGCACACCCTAGGAAACTTCAAACCTATTTCTCTAATACCAAGTTTTTCACGACTCGAATGCAGGCCCTGATCTTTACATCGGGACAAGGAGCCATGAGACACCCCAAGTCGCTCCATGGCATAAGCATACATCTAACTTGGATCAACAAAGCTCGAATAATCAACAATACAATCATAGCGAAAATCTAACTTAAACATAACATCAGAATATGCTATTCGAACCTGATTACATATATATGTCTGAAAAGCCTCTAAACATGATGAGTTGATGGGACAAGACCCCAACTAAGTCGACAAGATGAAACTGAAAATACATGAAGAAAATCAGAATTGTCTAGTCCTCGGGAGATGAGGATTCCCCAATAACACAAAGTCTAATTCTAATAAGCCGATCACGAATCGGGCCGAACCTAAGAGTCGGATCTATATCATGAAATGATACAACAAAAGAGTATGCGTCATTACAGGAATGTACCGAGTATGCAGTGGTAAGTAAACCTTTAAAGTAAGTAAAATCAATTAAAGATAATGCATAACGTAAACATAATAATTCATAAATTTGAGAGTGTGGCTTGCATGCATTTTTTCCGAAATCATGATCTCAACATTAACATATCATAACATAATCGATTAACTCAAAGCCGAAACCCGATATTTATAAGTAAACCGAACATTGAGTCAAACTCGCTTAGAACATGCTTACATATGTATATCTTATGAGTAATGAACATGCATAACTTAAATCATGAGGAACAATGGAGATTCGTCTTTAACCGACATACTATGAGCAGAGCTTATGTGGTCCCAACTATGACACTCAAGTGTGGGTAGAATCGTCCAAAGCCTTGACAGGGCTAGATACGCTACCTGATATCGATATTAAGCTAGTGGCCCAATAGGGCAGGGATAGCTCACAAGGGAGGTCCAATAAAGCCATAATGTATAAACCTACGTTGGCATGTAGTTTCGAGGCATGTGGTGATCGACCGTTAGCCTCGCTTCGGTGCTAGACACTACTCACAAAAATATGCATATGCTCTACATCATTTTTCAACGAAGCTCATAAATCAAATACATCTACAAGAGAAAATCATGCATAAGAGAAACTTTAATCTAACCATACCTCGTCGAAAGATAATTGGGAGTCTTCGCTCCAAAACCATGTGGTAAGCTATGCATATGAAAATATTTAACTCAAAACATACCACAAGCGTAAAATATAAGCGTGAGTCTTCACCCAAAACCATGGTAAACTTAGTTCTAAAATCATCAATCATGCTTAAATATGTGGGCATTTTCCAAAGCTTTATCATGCTTGGAAAATACTCAATTCATACCTAAACCATAATTATAACATGAGTAGCTTGGAAACATGTTTTTCATCAGAACATCTCATCACCACCATACATTCATCATACATCTCATTTTTCATGAACTTCTTCTTCAATGGGCTCAATTTATAAAACTAGAACCATGATTTTTATTTTAAAACATTATAAAATTTTCCCAAGTAAATCATAATTCATTCGTAGAAACATATAAAGATCATACTCCATGCAGAGAATTAGGAAATTCAAGCATTGAGTTAAAACCCCATAGATTAGTCATAGGAATTCATGATTTAGAGAGGGATTGGGAATGAGTGTGAAATAAATCACCTATTCATAACTCTACATACCAGAGTGAGAACATTCTTACACTTCTTGAATGCCCAATAGGAAATTGAAGTGAAATTGATGAATGTCGCTTGATCACCCTTATAGTCTTCTACCTTGCATGCATGAATGAATAAGGCCTAAAATGAACTTAACCCTATAAAAGTCACTATTTATAACTCAAAACGACGTAGTTTAGACCCTTAGAAGCTTAGGAATTACGAAATAGCCCCAACTAGATTCGTAAAATAATCAAGTATGGTCCCAACTAGGGACCTAATGATTGCCGTCAAGGGTCATGACTGCGGGCTTAGTTCGTGGGAAGCACACCGCCCTCTCAAGTCTCCTAGGCTCGTCGCAAGATGACTTAATAACTCACCTGTGACCACGACTCGCAAATACCATCCGTGATGTACACCGCCTTGATGTCGATATATTTTTCCCCGCTGGTCACGAGCCCACCCCACGAATCGCTGGGACCGACCATGATTCGCAAGTCCTCCACAAGGCGACCGACTCTCTTCCTTCCTCTTTTCTTACTCACCCACCCCATGACTGACCTAACGACCGGGGGTGGGGCCTAACCACGAGTCATGGTCACGTCCGTGGGAGCCCATTTCCAAAATTTCAAATTATCTCAGCCTCCCACAAGTCACATAACGACTTCGATCCTCTCACAAAGTCACCTCACTACGGGCATATATGTAATCAGTCTGTTCTTTTCCTTACTTAGTATAAATAGGAGTTCTGGTAATTTTCATAGGGAATTTTGATGACTTTGAACAAATCATATTTTGAGTGTAGTAGATTTCTAAGCTTTTACCTAGCCTTAGATTGTTAATTGTGCAGAGAGTGAGAGGTCTTTCTAAGAACTTGGTGCTTAAGTGGATTGCGGACTTGAGGTCCTTGTTTCTTAACAAGGGTTGCTTTCCTTCCAATTTTGAGTCAAGTTAGTTATCCTTTATCTATCATTTATCAAGTTTCTTGTATCAATACCCCAAGGAACACATAATTAAAAGTTGACCTGTGGCACTAATGCTGTACCTTCCACGAAGCTCACCCACAAACAATGACTCGTGGTTTCCTCGTTGCTAGCCAATTACATTTTCCAGGCTTATTGTTTTCAAACCCCAGCGCCACAATGACTCATTATTTTCGACAACGAAGTCGATTACATGGCTCGCGGTTAGGGTCCTCATCCTCATACTATTATTCCATCGATCGCATAGAAAGACTCGTTGTTACCTACAATGTATCATACCATGGATCGTTCACTCCCTATATATTCCACTCAATCAAATTCCATGAAACTTGCCCATGATCCATCACACCAAACAACGAAGTTGTACTCTTGATTCAGATCCAAGATTTGAACTAAATTATCACGACTCCTGACTATGACTCATTACATCTATCTACGACTCATTGCATGTGTCATTATCACTCGGTTTGGGAAAATGTGGGTATCTAGCCATCACATTCCATTTGGTTTCCCGGTAGCTCCTCAACAAAATGATTTCCACAACACCTTCACCGAAGCTACTCCTTCTTGCTCAACTTCCGAACCTGATGATCAATGATTTCAGCCGAACCTTCTCATAAGTAAGGCTATTATTCACACCAATGCTCTCCACGGAACAACTAAGGCCGGGTCACCAATGCATTTCTTCAATAGAGATACATGGAAACCGGGTGGCACCAAAGCAATCCGTGCAGTAGCTCCACTCTCATATGCCACCTTGCCAACTCACCTTAGAATCCTATAAGGACAACATATCTCAGACTGCTTTCTCTCTTCTTTTTTTTGAACCTCATCGCTCCCTTCATGGGAGTACACCTTCAAAACACCCAATCATCAACCTCAAACTCAAGCTCTCTCCGCCTAACATCCATATAAGATTTCTTTGTCTCGAGCCATCTTTAGTTTCTCTAATATGCCGTACTTTCTCCATGGCTCAATGAACTAATCTCACTCTATCAACATAGCCTTACCCACCTCAAACCATCTAATACGTGATTTACATCGGGCCCGTAAAGAGCCTCAAATAGAGCCATTTGAATGCCGGAGTTGATAACTAGACAGACAAAACTCGACGAGCCGTTGATCATCAAAACTACTCCTTGAAATCAATCACACATGCTCTCAAGATATCTCAAGAGTCTGAATGGTCCACTCAGTCTCGACTATCTGCTCCAAGGGTGAAAAGCGTGTTAAGCTTCACCGAGTACCAAGACCCTTCTAAAAACCTCCAAAACTAATAGTAAACTCTACCAATTCCTATCCGAGATGATGGACAAAGGAACTCCATGCAATCAACTACCTCCCAAATGTACAATCTAGCGTACTTTAGCTAAGTCGGTAGACTTGATCGGCAGGAAATGGATTTGGTCAACCCGTGAACAATCACCCATATAGAGTCATACTGTCGGTGAGTATGAGGCAAGCCTGTAATGAAGTCCATATTTATCTTTTCCCACTTCAAAGTGGGAATGAGAAAGTCCTACATACTTAGGTTTCTACTTTACCTATTGGTAATTCAGACACTTAGCCACAAACTCCGTATGTCCTTCTTCATCCCATTCTACCAATAGACTTTTCAGATCACAAGACATCTTGGTGGCACCTAGATGGATAGAGTATCGAGAGCCATGACCTCGCTTCAACATTCTCTCAAGTCATCTATAACTCACACACACAATCGCCCGACATTGAAGTACACCATCTCCTCCTTGGGAGAAAACCTCCACGTTATGGATTCTATCACTTCCTTCACCTTAACTAGGATATGATCCTTATCTTGCCTACCTTTGACTTCCATCACCAATGAAGATACCGAAATATCTCGACAATAACACCACCATTGGTAGAATCTATAAGGAGAATCCTTAAATGAGCAAGCTTATGTACATCCTTCACCAACTCCTTTCTCCCATTCTCGACATGAGACACACTCTTCATGGACAACCTACTAAGAGCATTCGCGACCCCATTGGCCTTTATCGGATGATTAAGCACACTCATGTTATAGTCCTCGAGAAGCTCTAGCCATCTCCTTTGCCGCAAATTCAGTCCTTCGAGTGAATGCATTACATGCTTTTGTGGTCCGTGAACATACCCATATGCACCCTATACAAATAGTGCCTCAAAATTCTCAAAGTAACACCACCGCCTGCCAACACGCACAAGGCCGTATAATTTTCTCATGAGTCTTAAGCTGTCTAGAGGCATACACAATGACCTTGCCATGTTGCATTAAAACACAACCAATCCCAAACCTGGGAGGCATTACAATACACAACAAGACCTCATCCGTTCCTTTCGGTAGGTCAATACCAAGAATCCGACCACTGAAATTTGACCTCTTCTCGGGTAAATTTAGTCGACGGTGGCCGCAATAGATGAAATCCATCTATGAACCTCCCCGTAGCTGCCAACTAAGCTTAAAAAGATCCTAATATCTACTGACCGACACGTCTAGTTCAATTCTTCATCATTTCTATCTTTAAGAGATACCATCCGCACACCATTGCCAGACACTACATGGCCTAGAAATGCTAGCTAAGTCCAACAAAAGTCACACTTGCCGAATTTAGAAAATAGTTGGTAATCCTTGAGAGTTTGCAACACTAACCTCAAATAAGCTTACATGCTCCTACTTGCTTCAAGAGTATATAAGAATATCATCTATGAAGACAATAACAAACATGTACAAATACAACTTGAACACCCTATTCATCAAATCCATAAAAGTCACAAGAGCATTCATTAGTCCAAAGACATAACTACAACTCATAGCACCATATTGAGTCCTAAAGGCCGTCTTTGAATGTCACTTTCCTAATTCCTAAGCCGGTACACAGATTGGTGCACGTGGCACCCTAAAGCCGGGTTGAACAAATCACTAATCTGGGGAGGGGGATACTTGCCTTGATTGAGACCATGTTTAATTGCCGATAATTAATTCCCACATCCTAAGGAGCCATCCTTCTTCCAACAAAGAGAATTTGTGCACCCAATGGGATTTGCTAGGTCCGATGAAACCCTTAATATTCAGATCCTTCAACTCGCTCGTTCAACTCCTTTAGCTCAGTTGATCCATTTTGTAAGGAGGAATAGATATGGCTTGTTAGGGAGAAGGTCAATACAAAGTAAATCTTCCGCTCCGGGAGGGACTCCTAGTAAATCATCTCGGATTCTGGATACTACATACAAAAGGATAGATCAAGAGTTGGGGGTCTCGTATGTACAACTTAACCTGAATTAGATAATATACATAACCTCAGAGATCATCTTCCCGGACTTGAGATAGGGAAACAAGCAACCTACAGAACAATTGAACTACCCTTCCACTTCTAGGACTCGGGGTTCACCAAAATCGAACTCTATACCACTAGTTCTACAATTGATCGAGACATAACATGCATGTAACCAACCAATTATATAACATCAAATTATCATATATAATCAATAAATCGCTGAGGACCTTCGGAAGAATCGTAAAATATTCATCAGAATACCCCAAAGTTTCTAAGGTAGTCTCGTGGATTTGAAATGTGTTCCACAGAAGAGGAAAATTTTCACAAAGATAACTCGCGGCACGCAGTCAGTGCATTTGGTACCCGCATGACTCATGGGAAGTTTTCATGGTCGAACTCCGTTTGGAGGAGTTTAGTGGTAAGAGTCAAGGTACAACTCATGGGAACATGTCATGAGTCATAGTTAGGAGTCGTGGAAGTTTCTTATGTGCTGCATGGAAGGTATGGCTCTTGCAACTCATTGTGGTAAATAATGATCGGTAGGGATTCGTTGGTTGTCTCAAAAGTGTCGTGGTTAGAAAGTACGAGTCATGGTTTGACTCATTGTGACGAACAATAAGTCGTGGCTAGCACTCATAGGACGGGGCATAGATTTTGGCGTAAGTGGTACGCATGGATTCACGACCCATCGCTTGATGGTATGATTCTTGGTTTGTTCACGCGAAACTTCAAAAGTCGTGGAGAAATAGTGGTGATCATTCTAGAGACAAAACTATAAGTCATTGTATTGAGGTATGACCTATGGTGTCACTGTGACTCCTAGTAGTGTGAAATTTCTACTAATTTAGTATGGGTATTTTCATAAATCATAAGCTTGTAAACCGCAAACTCGGTCATTTAATGCTCTTAAAGAGGTGTTTTAAAGGGATTAAACCTATTCTAATTCATTCAACTCTATGCATGCAAGTTTAAACTTTCCCATTGAAGATCAAGCTTAAACCCTTTAATTCCTTCTCAAAATCTCTTGGGTTTTCAAAGACATGCATAGATTCAGCTCACCCAAGCATGTAGGGCTATCAATGAGAGTTCCTTTCACTCTCATGCTCAAAATTCTCCTCAATTCAATGAATTCAAGTTCTAGATCAAGTTCATGATCTTGTGGAGTTTTAACCCAATATTATAAAAATTCTCCATAAATTGCTTATGGGTCAATTCCTCTAGGTTTCAAAGTGATATTTTAAGGAAAGATTTGGCGGGCAGAATTTATACCTATTTTGATTATAAATTCATGATTTCAAATTTTAGAAAACTATGCCCTATTATGCAAGTTTCATGAAAAGCCCAATTTATGATTTATGATTTCAAGTATGCATTTAAGCATCGCTAGCGATTTGAATATTTACAAATTACCTATCTATGAATTCATGAATTTCCTATGAAGTCTATTTCATATGGATTTTAAGATCGGGGAAAGCCCACACAAGTTAAGTATGTTTCATGATTTGTGCCATGCCACTAAGATTAGTTGATATATATGTTTTGGAGTCGACTTACAATATTTAGATTCAAGCTATGTTTTGAGAATAAAATTATATAAGCATTATACATGTCTTAGTAGTGTCTAGCACCGAGTAGGCTAGGTTCTAAGGCTCTAGCCTCATAAACTATGCGCCAACGTAGGAATATATTCTACGACCTCTCAAGAGAGCGTTTCCTCGCCAAGGGCACAACGTGGTATCATACCTTACTTATCCTTCTCCTTGGAAAGGGTTAGGATGGCCCTCCTCCACATGGTCAAGACGTGGGATCATCATACACTCATACATGGTGGTTGTCTAAGACGAGTCTCTCATTATTTCTCATGATTTAACAGCAATGCTTGTGACTTATGATATTATGTTTTCAGCAGTTTTGACCCAATGATCAGTTTGTAAGATTTTACTAATGATTTCGTTATGGAAATACATAGATCGGATGTACTTTGGGTCATTCTAATCTCGGGAGCAGACTGTTTTATGACTATACATGTTTTCGCATATCGCATAGCCCTTACTCTCTTGATCTTATGATTTATGTTTGAATACATGATTTGGGCTCATACTTCCTAGCATGTTTTACTTACTCATACTCACACATTCCTAGTAATCGACTTTCACATACTTTATGTTGTATCATCTCATGATATAAGTTCGGGAGGATTAGACTCACTCGTCGCTAGCTTCCTACCGCTTATCCAGCTTTCTTTCATTGGTGAGTCTCATCATTTCGTGACCTTCAGCTTGATGCTAGTTATTTTATTTCAATTTTCTTTACTTTAGTGAGTTAGTTAGATATTGTCCCATCGCCTCAGACATGTTTGAGGATTTCAAATAATATGTATAATCAAACTTTGTCGTGGCGTTACCTCGATGGTTGATATGTATTTGTGACTTCCCTTATTCATGTTTCTGTATCGATTTGGGCATGATATATGCTCTTTAGTTATCATGTTCATGTCATTGGCCGACTGTTTCATTGTGGTTCTAGGTTCCGTCTCACTCAACCTGTTCTGTGTTATGAAAACTTTGTATCATAGCACAAAGGCTTAGAGTGTCCTAGGGTGTGTTAAAGTTGCATGAGTAGAGTCTTTTCCACGAGGAAGTGCTCCACACTTAATAGAGAGGCTATAAGTCATATTAAGAAATTTTCCTTCTTTTCATGATCTATGTCAGGCGATGAAGCATCTCTCTATCCTATAACTCATGCAATACATGCTTATAGAATCATGCCTACATACCGAGTAAATGGTAGAAGGAATGGAAATGGAAATGGCCATGAAGATGGCAATGGAGATGGGCACCAAGAAGCCCCACCAACACTAAGTCTCTTGCACAAGAAGGTTTCTCATGCCGAAGCCTGCATTGGCTCTCACAGTGTGCTGACCACTTACTTCAACCACAGGGCCATGTCCCTCATAATGGAAACACAAATGATGGATCGAGTTCTGTGACTTGTCATGACTCAAAACATAGGCCCTGGGACGAGATATAGACAAGGAGCCCGAGAGATCGCAAGCTCACCCATGGCATGATTATACATCTAACTCAATCAATAAAAGCGAAAGATTTAACATAATATATAGCTTAAGTCTAAACATAGCATAACAATAGAGTTATAATCTATATCATACACTACAAGTCGATTACTATGCAAAGTCTCGAAGCCTCTAATGCATATGATGGGTTGATGGGACGATACCCAACTAACTCGAAAAGTCTAGAAATCAAGGGAGACATAACAATTACGTATACCGAATGTCCTCGGAGGATGAGGACTCACCAACAAACACTGAAATAGTTAATCAAAGTTTGACTAGCGGATTGAGCCTGGATGTCTGAGCCTCGTATCATGAGATGATACAACATAAAAGATGCTACGTATGTAGAATGCCGAGTATGCAAGGTAAGTAAATGGATAGCTTAAAATACATAAGAGTTCATGAGAGTAGGACAATATGATCTATGGTTAAATATCATAATGTAAAACATATGGCTCAAGGCTTTAAACTGTGAAATCACTCATAATCATAATCATAAGAGAAATCTTTATTAAACATGACTTGAGTAAACTATATAATCATAACCATAGATAAATCATGAGGAACAACTTGGGAGATCTTATAACCGACATACCCCATATGAGACACATGGAGCCCGACCGTAAACCCTAGCCTGAGTGTCGCACCCTTTGCCAAGGGTAGTAAATCCATAAAAGACGTGTGATATCACAACAAAAGGCCCATTTGGGAAAAGGGGAAAATATCATGGAGGTCCCATTGTGGCTACCTTGGCGCGTAGTTTTGAGACTCTGGTATGCTTGGACCTCGTATCTACTCGGTGTTCAATAACACTCCTAAAACATATATAGTGCTCATAGGATAATATACATGAGATTCTTGGGCTAGTTTGAAATCATGATAATCATAAGAATGCTTGATATATGTGAACTAGCCATGAAATAAGGCCCGTGAGTCGGCAAAAATCATAAATCCATAAATCATGAAGTTCATGCATACTTGTAAAACATGTGTATACTTGATATATCATAAAATCCATGGTATGTACTTGAGATAAATAATATCATTCTATGCAAATCATAATGGCTTAATGAACATCAAAATCAAAAAAATCATAACTTGGACTTTCATGAAATATGCATCATTGGGGAAGAGTTTGCGGAATTTAAATCTAAATAGCTATAGTAATCTGCCCATGATTCATAAAACATGAATTTATATGAGAGGGATTAAACTCCATAGGTAGATCATAAGAATTGGATAAAGCCCTATAGAATTATCAATAGAATTTCATAAATTAGAGAGGAGTTGGGCATGGGTGTGAACACTTCACCCATTCATAACCCTACATTCCGAGAAGAATCAAGCTTACAACTTTGGTTTGCCAATGAAGAATTAATGAAAAACTCGAAGAACTAGGCTTGAGGACTCTTCTAACCTCGAAACTTGCATGCATGATTTAGGAATAGCTTAGAATGAACTTATCCTTCTTAAATCTCGCTTATCTTGAGCTTAAAACGATAGGTTTAGGTCTTAGGATCATAGGAAATACGTAAAATCCCTTATTAAATCGTAGGGAAAACAAATTGCCACCCCACCCAGGGATCGGACGAGTCGTGTCCTCGGCCACGACTTATGGTCTTCTATCCGTCGCTCCATTGGAATTTCATCTAGGTTGTCAAATTAATGAGGCACCTTACATTTGTTAATGGGTGATCATGAATGGTCACCTCCCATCCTCTACCCCGCCGAATTTACTGTGGGGTCACTGACCGGCGACACCATGACTCGTGGTGTTACCAAAGAGTCACGGTGAGGACCGTTATGCACCGCCCAACTTTCTTCATTTTTCAACCACCCTTGGCCACGATCGACTTGACAAGTCACAGATATTTGACCAAGACTTGTATGGTCACATCCATTTGCCAAAACTAAAATCTCACTAATAAACTCCTCACCACGAGTCACTTTAATGACTCATGGTCATCCTTACAGGTCATCAGATGACTCGTCTAGTGACCTAGTGCTAGATTTCTAGTTTCCTCCGTTTCAACTCTTGGGCCCGATTTTAGGGCTTAGGTATAACAATATCTATCCCTTGGGAACATTCGTCCTCGAATGTTGGAAATAATATAGAAAAGCATAGAAATCCAACCATCATACTCAAATACCGACTGCGTTCTAAAATGATAGAATGTCTAACTACGATTTGAACTACATGATCGAACTGAATTTCCGAACCACATTCATCCATATTTAATGAAAGAAACCGAGGTACATGAGCCGAAGATGAAATTTAATAGAGTATTAAGGAGGAAACTAATACCTTAAGATGAAAATGAGCCGGAAAAGAATAAATGCGGGTGTTTAGCCATCATATCGGCTTCAAGCCCTGGCACGAGCTCCTTCAACTTGCTAATTCCTCCATAAAACTATTACTACTACTTATTGTCTCTTGTCTTTCAAACCTTATGATCCAATATTTATACCGAACTCTTCGGTAATTGGAGCCGTCCTTCACACCTACACTTCCATCGGAACAACTAGAGTTGATCACCCAAACACTTCTTTAGGAGTGATACATGGAAACTAGATGCAAATGAAGCACTGAGGGTAACTCCAACTCATAGGCAACCTTTCCAACACGCCTCATAATCCGGTATGGGCCAACATAACGGACTCGAGTTTCCTTTCTTTTCGAATCTTATCACTCCTTTCATGGGAGATACATTCAGAAACACCCAATCATCAACTTTGAACTCGAGTTCTCTCCTTCTCATATCCGCATACGACTTTTGGTGACTCGAGCTATTTTCAACCTCGTCCCGTATGAGTTGAACTTTCTCCATAGCCTCATGGACCGAATCTAGACCTATCACCGCAGCTTGACCGACTTCAAACCAACCAATAAAGGACCTACATCTTTCGCCATAGAGAGCCTCAAATGGAGCCATCCATGTTGAAATGATAGCCGTTGTTATATGAAACTCAATGAGAGGCAAATGCTCATCCACACCATCTCCCCTCCTCGGAGACGACCTACTTTCCGATCCGAAATGACTTCCCTTCAACTTCACGCATAGAATCCTCATCTTACCTAGCCGTGACCCCGATCATCACGTAAGACTCCGATCCATCCCGAATAACGACACCACCATCCGCCGAGTCAACAAGACGAACTCATAATTTGTGCTAAGAAATTTGAAGGTCCCGAACCTCTCGAGTGGTCACATTTTATGCTTAAAATCATGCGAAACACGCAAAACATTGATTCCATCCAAAACTCATCCGAAATCCTTCGAACACAAACCAAATATATAAATTAATCATAAAACATTTCGCACTGCTGCAGATCATCAAATCACCGGGACATAGAAGGTTGTTTTGATCGAAGACCGTGGGTCAAACTTACCTCAAAGCTCATGCATCAACTAAAGGTTCAAATAGCTCCCACTCACCGAGATCCATGAAGACTACCCATTAAGTCATAAACATACGAAACCAATGTGAGCTTCCTAACCCACCAAGCTCGTTAACATGAAATGTCGACTCTAGTCAAACCTCTCAAACCACAAACCCTACAAAACTAAAAATCTCACCTAATCTCATTAGATCCTCTCCGAAACAAGCCATCCACCGCAAGTAATGAATAAAAATGAAGATATGGAAATGTATAACCCAAGAATGATCAACAATCAAAATTGACCATGAAATGCTACACTCCCAAGCTCGGGTCACTTCGGCTTCTACATACCGCACTTATGGCAGGATAGGGAGTTATCCTAAACGCATAACTTTAACCATCATTTCCATGTGGAAATATCCAGGCTTAGAGTAAGGAAATCATGAGCACAAATCATTCAAGAATCCGAGCCGGGCATATACCTATTATAGCACAATCTTACGAGTCGATAGGGCAAATCTTAAGGACCGAGTTCATAGAGCCGAGAATGCCCGAGAGACATGAGTTCACATACATAAAGAGGGTCATGGAATGAAGCCGAATGGGTAATATTGGGATTGCCGATCGACTGGGTTACTTATCATCTTAGGGTTATGAACATAAGCAATGAAGTCGAGCATAAGACGAGTAAAACATAAGCGGAAACATCTAAAGGGAAATGGATGGAATATCCCCAGATAATATTTATAAAACTTCCTTACTAGAAAACTCAAGACTTGAATTGGCCCTTCACTTACTATTTCCCTACCATCCAAGAAATAAATCTCATATTAAAATACACAAAGGGTATTTGTGATTCGCATATTGCTCCTAACTAGCAATCATTCTAGGTTTAATAGGAAGGATTATAACATACCTGGGACTATATCTCGAGGCTGACTACCACTTGCTCTTGCTAAATTCGTCCTGCTGGATGGCGATTTAGAGTCGTCGATCCTAAGTGATTAGCGCATCTGGCCACTCCTTGCCCGACTCTCGCGATAGAAATTTCGCACATGTGTCCACCTCCCTACATTGCAGAATAAGTGTATGAACCTGCCAAACACCATCCCGCGTGTGTTCTACCACATTTCGCATGCCGATCGGCTAGATAGGGCTGCTCGAGGGGTGGCGGTACGCCGGCCATCTCGTTGGCTAAAGGGCAATCCCTGCTTATGTCTCGAGCTCGCCACAATAGAAGCATACATTTGAACCCACCATGCACTCTTCTTTCTAGGTGGTTCTTCCTACAACACTCAGAACTGATAGGTAATCCCCTCACTCGAGGCCTTCTTCCCGAACCCGAGCTAAAGACCTCTACCGGCTGAGCGCGATTCCACTAATCGACCCTTGCCGAGGACTCTCCAAGTCTTCGATTCTAGGCCTTTTATTCCTACCTTCTCTCCTCTTGAACTATCCATACATACTTGAAACACCAAACTTAGACGGACTCCTACTCGTGTGAAGCCCAAACTCCTAGCATCTTCGGCTTCCCAAGAGGGTTCACCGATGCTGTGATAGTCGTTCATTAGGGCCGGGCCGATCATAGCCCATATCAATCGGGCCCCGAGCCCGTATCCAGAACTTTCTTGAACATAGGATCCATTGGGGTTGGTGGGGCTGGCTTACTACCATTGTTTCTCTAAGAAGACATGTTTCTGCACATGCGTATAGCACAAGTTAGATAAATGGAGAGAGCCGAACTCATAACACGAGATAGAGTAATAAAGAAGGGAACATTTCCTAAACGTCTTTTAGCCTCTTCTTCATCATAAGTGTGGCGCCCCTTCACACCCATAAAAATACACTACTTAATGAGACTTTCGTACACCCTAGGACACTTCAAAACTCATGCTTGATACCAAGTTTGTTGTCATCAACATATCCCGACCGAGACACTAGACAAGGTGCCCCGAGAGACTCCAAGTTGACCCATGGAATGAAAATACATCTAACTCAATCACATATAAGCGGAAGATTTAACATAATAAACATGGTAGAGGAAGTCTAAACATTACATAACATCGAGCAATAATCTACATCATACATGACAAGCCGACATTACCGCCGTAACACCCCTAAAGGGCAAAGATTAGAACCTGGAGTTCAAGCCGGGAACCGGTGAGAAAAACTTGGAATGTCGCACGGTGACGACTCGAGGTACGAATCGTGTGAGGACCTACAACTCGTGACTCGAGGCGTGATGAATTTCGTGAGCCTAAGGTCATATCACGTGTTCCTACGAATTGTGATTTATAGGTACCACTCATGGTTAGAGTCATGGTAGAAATTCCCAAGGCACTAGAGCGAGTCTTCATGGGTCATGGTTATAACACTCAAACCACATCAACAACTGAAGTATGAAGAGGATGTTAAACATTAAAGAACCCAACTAGAGGTTGGGGTCAATCCCACAGGGAATACATGTAAGATCTAGAGTACAACAGATGAACTTGTATGGTAATTACTTCACAACGGGGAATTCTACAAAGCAATAATAAAATAAACAATAGTCAACATTATATTTGTTAATCAATAATTAAAGGATAACTAGGGTTTGTATTCCCCCCGGGTTCATAAAAACTTTAGGTATACACTCGTGACGTCATTACCACACTTACTTACAAAACCGATAACTTGTATTCTACCAACGATCGACCAACTCTATTGAATGACTATCCTCATCATCTTCATAAACTCTCATGAGTTATGCAACCAACCGTTGTCCGTAAGTCCTGCATATAACTACTCCCACGACCACGGCTAAAAGTTAATACAATTATCATTAAGATCAAGGCTCCTTTGTAATTTCTTCCTAATCTCTACCCTTGACCAAAGCAAGTAAAGAATTCCCGTACTTCCTAACATTGTACACTATTAAGAATCATTAAAGATGCAAAGAATACAATATAAGTATTTAGTATTGGTTTGTGACTCTCTTTTTGTGCAACCCTAACTAGCTAATCCACCATGGCTCTGCAAAACCCTAGCCAGGAGGTTTTAGCCTCATAGTTGTTGTGATTTGTGTTCATGATTGAAAATATATAACAATACTTACAAAGATGATTGAGAAAAACAATTCCTTCAATTAAACCACAAACTTGAATAATGGGCAGCAAGAACAAGATGAATTCAAGTAAAGATTGATCACACGGTTGAACCAACTCAATTCTCTCTTCCAACGATGTAAAAATTTTCTACTACAATGTTTTCCTCCTAGAATTATGTCTATTCGTCCTCTATTAAAAATAAAACATAAAAAGTATTTATAGAGACACAAGAATCCTTTTCCTAAACTAACAGATCAAGTCATATCTCGCGCCGACTCATCACGGGTCCACCTGCATAACTGGGAGGACTTCATGGATCGTGACATCCACTGTGTTTGAGTGTTTGCTAATTTTTGGATAAGTGTTGGGTAAAGGTACTATTAATACCAACATGCTACAACTCGCATATTTTATACCTCGTATTTGATTCTCACCTTTTGAACTTTTCTTAACTTCACTACGACCGTATGGTACGATTCGTACCTTCATTCCACAAACAGGTGCTCGCTGCATCGAGAATCACCCTTCTCAGTAAATTCTTCCGATTTATCACGACACGTACTACCATGAAATATCTGTGACAAGTCTCATAAGTTCGCATTCCAAAGTTAAACTGTCACTTTGATCAAGGTTTCAAGATTTACTCGTAGGTCCATCCTCACGCATTCGTATCGTCCAGACTTTTGACCTGCCACACTTTTAGCTTAAGTAATTTATTGTTCCAATAATTCAATTTATACTCAAATAAAGGAAAAGTGCCTTGTTATCCACATAATATACCTAAGTCCATGCTATTTTCTTAGTTTTGAGCGTTAATGGTGCTGTAAATTCACAAAGACATCAACACACTAAACTTAAGACTTTTGCATGTCCTTAGACAAAAGAAACTAAACACGACGCTCAACTAGAAAATAAACTTAAGATACTATAGCCAAAATTTAAACAAATTTGTGCACTCTCTATACAAACTTTATTGACCCTTCTTTTTTGGAAACATCATCAGCCAATGCATCGCAAGCAATCCCCAAAACATCATATTCGGGGATCAAGACATAGCTATCTATCTATCAACAAGAAAATAAGTAATCACCTATGTGTTTCACACACCAATGGTAAAAGCAAACATAATCCATGTCCCCTCACAAAAATAAAGTCCCCACTCTAGCATGAAGTATCAACTCAACAAACATGGACTAGGCAAATGAAGCACTTCACTTTCTCAAAGAACTGCAAGTATTATACACGTATACCATAGGCTTGCCCTTATTTTCTCCGGCTTCGATGTGTTAGATGGCCTAAACTAAGATCACTATAGGACTTGGATATGACTTGTAATGTAAGCTAGGGTCGACACTATAAAGATGAAAGATTTTATTAGTGACAATCCCTTGGCACAACATTCATTGGCTACAATTCATTCTCCTATTTCACCCATCATTCTTCTCCTTTTCTTCCCTTTTCCCATTTTATGAACATTTGCATGGGTGAGGTGATTTTTCACATTTTCCAACACTTTCAAGCTATTTTGAATTTCTCTTCTTTTTTTAATATTCTCAAATTTTTAGCTTTTTACTTTTCACCTCAAAGAAACCTTATTTTTCACCATTTTTTCTTTTCTTTTTCTTTTCATTCCTTTCTCCCGCTCCCACCATTTATGCCGTCACGCCCGCCCGGGGGTATGATCGGGCACTCGGTGCCCTAGTAGGACCTCGACTATTCAATCGGGTGGGGCCTAGGCACATCTGTGCCTTACTAGCTCTATCTCAGTTTCTGAAAACAAAAGGCTATATAACGGTTGTAAACACAAATCTTTCCGGCCAATCGTCTATAGCCACCAGGCTCTAATAACAAACTTCAATCTCGTAAACATACTTACAACAAGGAACCTATGCGTCGATGTATGCCACCATATTGCCTAGTTATCTCGAAACTCAACAAATGAATACCGAAAGGTTACACGATCTAAGGTCACCACTACTATCACAATTAAGCATTCACGGCCAACATAAAACAAGTACTAAAATGTATTTATAACAAACTGCACGGCTCACACGACCGCCTCAACTGACCACAAGGGAGATAAATACATACAACTTGCAAGACTCTATGAGTACCGGAAGAAATGATCGGAACAAGGCTCCCACCTACCCATACCGTACAACAAAAAGGAAAAGAGCTACACCTTGGAAATCGACTCCGATGACAGAGCCGATGACTCTATAGCCGTCGGGAATCACGAGGGACGCTCTCCTCATCTATGAGTACCGCAAAGGTAATGGTGGGCGCCCACCGGTGGCGCGTATCGCTGTACCGAGTATGCAAAGCAACTAAAATAATACAATCGAATACAACCGAATATAGATAGCATAACTAGTACCGTATAGCAGAGATAACCGACCCGAGGAAGTCGATATGACCGAATCGCTCAGACCGATAGGCGTGAGCGCACTAGACGGCCTACTGCCTATTAACTAGTATGTATACACAATAGATATACAAGTAGCAAGCAAGAGCCAATACGAACCCCCATAAGCCGGATGGCGCCAAGCAAGCAAACAATCTATATGTTCCTACCCGGGTCAAAACCAGCCCAAAATAAGTCACTTACCTCATCTCGCTCACCAGGAGCACTCACTCGCCCCGGGTCTCCGACTCGGCCATAGCCTGATATAAATAACTGTGGTTCGAGTCCTGAGGACTCCGTATTGTATTTGTTAATACAACCGTATTTGCTCCCGGGGCGCTTGCGCTCAATGTGCCATTCAGACCGTAGTGATGATCAAAGGCTATGGGGAAAGCTTCATCCCATCTTCGTCCAAACTGGGACGCCATGCCACTTGAGCAGGTGTCTACCCGCTCAAAGGCGCACCCGACACAACCCAGTGGCGAGGACGCCAATAAGATGCCCTCACGCCACATCAAGTCTCAACAAACAAATAGCACATATAAATAGCAAGCATGTTTGACTCGAAAAGACTATCCGGAATCCGATTTTATTCCGATCTCTTCGTATTATACGATTCTTTACCGATTATACCGATTCGTAATTCTTTATTTAACTCGTTGGCTAATTCAGAGCTTGTGTTACTTTATATGTCTGAATACACCAGAGCTGAGCACATCTCACCTGATGGCTAGTCTCAGAGCTGTGATATCATCTGCTCGAATGGCTAATTCGTAGCCAAACATCACCGCTTCATTCCATTTTACTTTTACTAACTTTATTCTCAAAATCGTATCTTTTTATTCTACAACATGCTTGCAATCATACAATAGGCTATACCGAACTGAATGCTAACTCGCACTTTGGCGCATGCTTTACTAACTTTCTGACCGAGTACGATACGGCACCAACCGCATTTACTAAACTTACTCAATACTCAACATTCAACCCCGAGAACTCAATTATGGAGTTTACAGATTCATAAAGCTAAGGTCAGTTAAGTTGCCGCTAAACTTCACATACCTTAACTCGAGTTATCCGAATGCCTGACGAGGCTCGGCCGCACTCCAGCTATTTCTCCTAACCGCATTCACATATACACGCTAATTAGTACTAAAATACAACACTATTCAAAGACAACGCTACTTTCGATATAATTATAGACTAAACTTAGGCTTATAGACGGTCGAAAACTTGCAATTTTTTCATGGGGTCCTTAAGGGAGAAGTATTCACTTTACGGCTAGGAGCACATTGGACACTAGTTTGGAGCAATTCTACTTACTTTAGTCCGATACTGATTTGATCTGTCACCAGATTAAACAAATCCAGAGGGAATGCTCCTCGCCGTCTAATACCTTGCACTCGAGGTTAATTTAGATTTGACTACGTTTGCGCCGTAATCGGACGTATATTATAATATCTCCTTCGTACTCTCTCTCGTCTCTACGAATTTTCTGAAATTATAAAGGGTATTATGATTTAAAACCGGCTGGGCTTATATACTTGGGCCCGGATAGCCTAACGTGTCACTGAGCCAATGCGGTGGCCCCGCCTCCGTGACACGGTGCCACGCGGAGGCTCTGCCCCGGCTCCTTTCGCGATGGTTCAATAGGTTTCACATCCGATCTTTCCTGCCTTTTCTTTCAGCACGTATGGCTTTCAAATATGCTTAACCAACACACGAATATGCAATCTAGGTGCCGGGAATCTTAATACTGGGAGTAACATATGCACTCTTACTTTTTCCATCCTCAACTTAAGGTTTTATATGTTGAGGTTTACACATCCAAGGAAGGACCCAAGCCAAAACAGTTCATTATAAACATTGGGTACTAAGAAGGTGTAAATCAAAGAAATATGGGTCAATTAAGCCTCAAACTTGGGATGAAGGGATTCGGTGATATTTAGTAAAAAGCAATATAGGTAAAAAGTGAGCTAAACAAAAATGGTCTGTGATCATCTCCTAACCAACTATCCTCAACCTATGCGTAGACTAACTGCATAAGTTCTAGATCTTCAACAACATATCACAACAAATACTAAGACCTCACTCACACTTATATTATTAACTATTTTCACTTTACCTATTCGGTTCATACATGGCTAAACAAGACTAGCACTATCAATAACTAAATGACATAAAATGATCCACATAAATCATGCATTGTTGTCACAAATACATAGAATTTTAAATAGGGTCAATTTTTCAAAAACAAATAAAAGTAGTGCATATTCACGGTTGAGTATTCCTAAGTTAATTTCTAATCAAACAAAAATTACAACTAAAACAAAATCCTAACACATGCCGCATTCTACTAGATCGGATGTCTCGGGGGAAAAGCAGAAACACAATAAGAAAAACTCCTCGTGTGAAACCAAAATATCCCAAGAATACAAGTACACCCTTTTTAAAGAATGGAGTCATCCATGAAGCACAAAATATGCTTGAAAGGAAAATGGACATACCCGTACTACGCATACTTCACCTTCCATGGGTGGCCCCACGCAACGGCCGATTTAATGTTGCGGCACGGCGTGTGGTCTGCTATCATTTCACTCAAACCACCACTTGGGCTACTCCCAAGAAGCGTCTCGATTTAACATCGCGACATGACGCAAGACTCTTGACTACTCGCACTGCGACTCATAATCATCCTTGCGTCGAGGTCACACTAAATTCCTTTGGTTGCTTCATAGTCCGACAGATGATGAAAGTGACCTCTTCTTTGTTTAGCCCGACTTAACAGCAAATACATCCACTAGAGCTCAACAGCGAGGAATGGTCTCTGCATGATGGGACCAAAATCAACCCGCAATCCAAGAACACAAAGTTCGCCGGGAATATAAACTTTCTAACCTGACAAGAACATCAACTAGATGCCCATCGGTTTCTTTTACCGTTCTTTCAGCCATTAGTAGCCGCATGTTGGTTGGATGTCGGGGCTCCAATCCTAGCTTCTTGAAGACTTCAAGGGCATTAGATTAATGCAATCTCCCATATCATAGAAGTTCCCTTTATAAACTACATTACCAATGGCAAGGAATCGTGAAGGCACTGGGTCTTCCTTTTCTGAGCTAAGACCCTTGCTGCTATGGAACTGTAGTGATGGACATGGTCAATCGGATCACAGCTGCGATCTTTTCTTTGTCACCATTTTCATTAATTTCGCATATCTCAAGATTCCGCTCTAGTGCTTGACCAAAGGTATTTTCACTTAAAGTTGTTTAAGCATTGAAAGAAATTTTTGAAACTTAGCGTACCCGCCTTTTCTTCATCCTTTGTGGGATTGGTATGGTCTTGGGGTAGACTTCTTGCACTAGAGTTTCCCTTGAACCATGTCGCATTCCTTCTCACTCCTAGAGGCCTTTTTGCAACCCATCATGTGTGTCTCATCATCAATCTCTTCTTCCTCCACCACGCTCTTTTCCTCCTTTCAACTTCAACAGTGGAACGGGGTCAATCAGGGTTTTACCACTCCTAGTCATCATCGCCATGCAATGAGCATCATTCTTTGGATTCTCGGACAATTTTGCTGTGGAGTGTACCCTTTGTCTAGGGTTCATTGATTCCCGACAGCTGCCCAAGTTGGTGTTCTATCCGCTTGATGGTGGTGGCACGAGATTCCACTTTCTTCGACCCATGCTAGATAAGTCGTTGAATCTCTTTTAACTCGATCATCTGTGGACTCACCTTTTTCAACATTTCGCCATCATACTCTCTAACTTTGATTGTCCTGCCTCCTTCTCGTTTGTTAGAGGCACATAGACTCTAGCCCAATCAAGGCGATATCCTTCATTCCTTCTCCATTCTCCCTTCTCTCACTTACCACTACTCCTATCTTGAACTGCCTCGTTGTGCTGTTGGGCTGTAGCTGGTTCTCGACCTTGATTTATAGAACCTTGGCACCAATTGTCTTGTCCGTACGCTCTATGCATTGGCTAGGAAACCCGCCACTCGGCTATCTAGAAGTTTGCCTCCTCCTAATCGAGTGATCTCGCTCCTCAAGCTCCCTTCCTTGTGTTCCCATTGCATTTACCTTTTTGGCCTCGCCCCATGATATGACGTCGCAAGAATCCAATGGATGTGCGCCGTGTGAGCCAACTCTTGATTGTGGTCTTCCTCCTTCCTTTGTTGGTAAGAAGTCAAAACCAACAACATATGTACCGCGACCGCATCACTCCGTCATGCCAAGCCTTGTTTGTCTTTTCACCTTGTCAAGGATAGTGGCCGTCTCCTGTGTGATTCATCAATGCCCACCCGCCACCGTGCTCCCGGCTACAACCTTGGTGCTATTATTAAGAGACCCGTAAAAGATTTCCAACAACCTCGTCATATGGGATTTTATGGTTCTAGAACGTAGTCAACTTTTGAACTCAAATCATCTCATGAAGTGCCTCCTTCTTAACTGCTGGAAATTATAGATCTCATCTTTTAACCGTAACATCCTTGATGGGGGAAAGAACCTTTCCAAGAAGGCTTATTTCAACCTCCATCCAATTGGTTATGGAGTCATTGGGCATCTCCGATAACCACAAAGTATCTTTCCCCGATAGAGAGAAAGGGAAGAGGAGTCTTATCGCATCCCGGGCTTACTCCGGCAACCTCGTATGCCTTGAATATTCCTAAAATCATCAAGGTGCAGTTGGCGTCATCCGGTGGCCGTTGAACACCCCTTTCATGTTTATAAATTGTACTGCGGTGCCGGTAATGTCGTACTATTCAAATGTGGCAAAGGGTGATGGCACAATTTCTCTAGCCGACCCAACCTCATCAATATCTCGGGGTCATCATCATCGAAGAACCGAGGGAAAATCTCCGAGCCCTCGGCTGCTCCCTCCCATGTAGACCAGCATTTACCACCTCATCTCTATCATCACCGCCTTGCTAAAGTGAAGCTAACCGAGCTAGCTCCTGCCTAACTTCTTCAGCTAACCTAGTTTTCACTACTCGTTTTCCATTCTATTTAGTGTTTTTCGATTTCGTGGATTGGAGTGAACAAGGGGGTTAGCATCCTCGGAGGATAGCCTGTGGGTATCAAAGTAAAAACACAAAAATAAATGCAATTAAGAAAATAATTACCAAAAAGTAAAATACAAATAACCTAGTATTAGTTGTACTCCCCTAATGGCGCCACTTTTGATAACGCTCAAACAACAATTCCAAATGAAGTATGAAGTGTACGTTGTCACAAAGAACCCAACTAGAGGTTGAGCCGATCCCACAAAGGAATACGGAATATCGAATTAAATCCAGATGAACTTGTATGATAATTTACTTCACAATGGGGGAATTCTAATAAAAGCAATAATAAAAATAAACAATGCTTAAGATTATATTTGTAAATCAATAATTAAAGGATAACTAGGGTTTGTGTTCCCCCCCGGGTTCATAATGTTTTAGGTATACACTCATGATCTTTACCAATATTCACTTGGCGTATCAAAGCACCTAGATTCATTCAACCGATCAACCAACCTATTGAATGACTATCCTTAACTACTCAACCAAGTCTCATGAGTTTTGCAACTAACCGTTATAAACTATGTCCCGTATATAACAATCCTACGACCACAAACAAGTTAATACAATGATCATCAAGATCAAGGCTCCATTGTAATTCTCTTTTCCTAATCTCTACCTCTCTTCGACCAAAGCAAGTAAAGAATTAGACTTCCTAGCATTGTACACCGTTAAGAATAATTAAAGATGAAGAGAATACAATATAAGTATTTAATATTGGTTTAGAATTACTTTGTGCAACATTAACTAGTTAATCCACTATGGTTCCCACAAGTCTAGCTATATGTTTTAGCCTCTCATAGTCGCAAGTTTGACGGTGTTCGATTGAAAACATATAGAAATACTTACAAAGATGATTGAGAAAACAATTCCTTCCAATTAAACCACGAAATCTTGAATAGCAAGTAGCAAGAACAAGATGAATTCAAGAAAAGGTTGATCACATCAAGAACAACTCCCTCTTCCAACGATGTAAAATTTTCTACTATAATGTTTTCCTCTAGAATTATGTCTATTCGTTGTCCCTTATTAAAAATAAAACATAAAAAGTATTAATAGAGACACAAGAATCCTTTCCTAAACCAACAAGACTGCTTTCCATATCCGCCGTCGCCATCACGGGTCCACCCACAACTCATAGGGGCTTCTCACTGATCGTGACATCCACTCATGGCTTGGAGTGTTTTCTTCATTTTTGGCTAAGTGTTGGGTCAAGGTACTAACATACCAACATGCTACGACTGCACATTTACACTCGTGGCTTGATTCTGTATCTTTGAACTTTTTCTAACTTCACCACGACTGTATGGTATGATTTGGGTACTATCTCACGGGTCGTAGGGTGCTCTCGTGACCGAGAATCACCTTCGTGTAATTCTTTTGGATTTCATCACGACTGTACCACCATGGTATGATCTCGTGAAAAGTCTCATAAGTTCGCCTTCTAGGTTAAACTCCTGTCATTTTTGATCAAGTCTCTCGCATTTGGCTCATAGGTCCATCCTGGCTAGCCAGACTGTGGTCCGCACTCCTTTTGCCCTATTTTGCACACTTTTTAGCTTTTTTTGCAATTTATTGTTCAAACACCCATTTATCTGGAAATCAAAGGAAAAGTGCCTCATATCCACATAGTATACCTAAGTCCACGTTTATTTTCTTAGTTTTTGAGCTGGCCAATAGTGTTGTAAATTCACAAGACACAACAATTCTCAACTTAAGACTTTGGTATGTCCTCGTGCAAAAAGAAAACTAAACACGACGCTCAACTACAAAATAAACTTAAGATACTACAACCAATACTCAAACAAATTTATGCACTCTATATACAAACTCTATTGACCCTTCCTCCTGAAACATTATCAACTAATGCATTGCAAGCAACCTCAAAACATCATTTCTCTGGGATCAAGACATATTATCTAGCTATCAACAAGAAATCGAGTAATCACCTATGTTCCACACACCAATGGTAAAAGAAAACATAATCCATGTACCTCACAAAAAATGAAGTCCCCACTCTAGTATGTGAAGTATCAACTAAACATGGGACTAGCAAATGAAGCACTCACTCTCTCAAAGAACTCAAGTATTATGCATCGTATACCATAGGCTTGCTCCTTATTTTCTCTGCTTTGGTGTGTTAGATTGTCAAACTAAGATCACTATAGGACTGATATGACTTGTAATGTAGGCTTAGGGCCGGACATGATAAAATGAAAGATTTTATAAAGTGACTATCCCTTCCTTGGCACTACATTTATTGGCTAATTATTTTCCTATTTCACCCTTCATTCTTCCTTTTCTTTTTTTTAATTTTATGAACATTTGGCGGATGAGGTGATTTTCACATTTTTCAACACTTTCAAGCTATGTTGAATTTCTTCTTTTTTTTTCAATATTTTCAAATTAATTCACTTTTAATTTTTCACCTCACTACACCTTATTTTTCACCATTTTTTTCTTTTCTTTCTTCCTTTTCTCCCGCTCTCCCACCATTTATGCGCTCCTATTTTTAGGCACCCTCAACTTAAGCATTTTGCTTATGTTGAGGTTCACAATATCCGTGGAAGGACCACAATAGGTTCAAGCAAATCAAGGAAATACGGCCAATTAAGGCTCAAACTTGGGATCATGGATTCATGAAACTTTGGTAGGACATATAGGGTAAAAAGTGAGCTGAAACAAAATGGTCTGTGATCATCTCCTAACCAACCATCCTCAGTCCTATGCAGAGACCAACCCGGAAAGTTCTAGATCTTCAACAACATAACGAACAAATACTAAGACCTCACTCACACATGGTAAATGAACTATTTTCTCCTCACCTGTCCGGGGTTCATACACATGGCTTAAGAAGATCAGCACCATCAATAACTAAACGACATAAAATTTATCCACATAAATCATGTATTGTTGTCACAAATACATAGCAAAGTATTTATAGATACATAAGAATCCTTTCCTAAATAAACAGACTACTTTCCATATCTCAAGGTTTAATTTCATCATCAGTCCACCACAACTCATGTGTTTCTATGGATCGTGACATCCACTCGTGGCTTGGAGTGTTGGCTGAATTTTTGCCAAGTGTTTGGTCAAGGTATGGATCAGACTAACATGCTACAACTCAGATACATTGACACTCGTGGGCTTGATTTAGATCTTTGAACTTTTTTTCGAACTTCAATTACCAACTGCATGGTATGACTTATACCTTCATCTCACGGTCGAGGTGCTCCTGCATATTGAGAATCAACCTTCAGTGCAGTTCTTCCGATTTCATCACGATCGGCTTAACATGACTTGTACCACCATGGTAAAATCCATGACAAGTCTCAGTGTTCACTTCCAGCAACTGCCACTTGATCAAGGTCCCGCACGACTGTGAGGTCCATCCTATGGTTCGCATTTATGGTCTACAACTTTGCCCTGCTTACTACTTAGCTTCCTTTTTACAATTTATTGTTCCAACACCCACTTATCCCGAAATCAAAGAAAATTGCCTCATATCCACATAAATACACCTAAGTCCATGCTAATATCTTAGTTTTACACTCAATAGTGTTGTAAATTCACATCGATCATCATGGTACGACTCAGAGGGATTGTGAGTAACTGTAGTCATGATAAGGAGTCATGGTTCAACTACTGGGTATGAGGATGGTACCACGACTCTATAGTGCGACTCCGTAGGATGGCACTATTAGTCATGGTAGTATGCGAGTCTTGGCTAGATTTAGAAGATAAAAAAGGTGAGGTGACGACAGAGACTACGAGTCGGGGATTTCGTGGTACGACTCGTGGTTGGGGCGTATATGTTTTTCAAGAAATTATTAAGGGAAAATTTAACTTTCACGCCTTCGACCCTAAACCACGCCGTTTTTGTGTTGAGACAAGGTATTTTAAGGATAATACATCATTTGGAAATTGCAAGAACTAGAGAAGCGGAGTAAAGAGGATCAAGGGTTCTTTCAATTCTTCAAGTTTCCACCTAGGGTTTTCAAGGAGTTAAGAAAAAGTAATTCCAATTATGTGGGGTTTTGAAATGGATGGTTTAGCCTTAATCATGTCCAATTTCTCCTAATTTACGCTATTACTAATTCTTGATTGGTCATAACCCAAATGCACGCTTCCTCGAAATATTTATACGAGCATGTGGTATAGTATGTCTAAATCATATTTCAATTATTGAGCTCATTTTCACTTATTTTGTTCAATATTTGATGATTTAAATCCTTAAAATCACATGTTCGGAACTGAAGGAGTTTTTAGTGAAATTCATGGTTATGGCGATTTGCCATTGATACAAACTTTTGAATTTCTTACAAGTTTTCAATTACTCCTTTTGCCATGATCATATCTATAAATTTAAGCATTTCATGTATGATCGATACTATGGGAAATGCCCACATGTCACTCATGATTTATGAACTATGATTTTGCCTGCATTCACTAGCGCTCCAATTATGGCTAGTATTATGAATTCTCAAGCATGTTATGATTATCACGATTTAACAAGCCATGCATGTCATTTATGAAATTCTATTTGTTAATGTTGCATGTTTGGGAGTAGAACTTATCACCGAGTAGGTTTGGGGCCTAGGTTACATCCCGACCCTAACTACGAGCCACCGAGGTTATACTCCGGGACCTCCTCGATTGTCCCCTATGCCCTATGGGGCCTTCACGAATGATATCACGCCTTTCATGTTCATACCTGGCAAGGTATGGATGACCTCCCGACTAGGTTTATAGGCCTACCATGTGTGATCATATGGAGTATGTAGGTTATAGAAATCTCCCATTGTTCCTCATGGTTTTAATAAATGTACGATTATGATCTTTGGGCTCAAGTTATGTTTTATAAAATGTTTTCTCAATAGTTATGACTATGATAGGGTTAAGAAGATTTTGGAAATCTTGAGCCATACGACATATTTACGATTTCAAACTTTATGTCATGATGTCCCCACTCCTATAACTTTTATGTTTTAAGAATTTTTTTGAAAACCCTACATACTTAGTACTCCAAGTATTGACCCATATTTTTAGGATCTCGGTTCACAGGTTCCGCATCGTTCCTAGCCGCTCTTGTTCCGCCCGCCTTCTAGGTGGCGAGTCCTCATGATTTGAGGGCTTCATGTTCTGACCTCATTTATCTTTTGTTTTTAGAATGTTGGGGTTGGTTGGGTCTTGTCCCTTCAACTACGATTATCATTAGAGGCTTTGAGACCTATTTGTGTATTCAACCATTTATGTTTGGATCGTAATGTTGTTTCTTATATCTCATGTTATGATTTTCATTATTCATGATTTTTAAGCTAAGCTTTCCCCTTATGTGAATAAATTTGGTATATGCTCATGCCATGGGTTGACTAGGGTCTCCTGGGGCCTTGTCATGTGTCTATGATCCGGTGTACTGGTCGTGACATTACCTAAGTCTCAAAACCTCTAACATATCTCGATGGGCTGATAGGACAAAGCCCCAAACTAACCCCACAAGTCCGAAATTGAAGGGAGACATAACAATTATGGATATTGAATGTCCTCGTAGGATGATGACTCACCAATAGATACCGGGAACAGCAACTCATGGGACGCTTGACTAGCTTGATCCAGCTTGACATATGAGCCCTTATCATGAGACGATACAAATATAAGGCACAGGGTCGGGTGATGTGAATGTAAATTTAGTATGCAAGGTAAGTAAAATGGACGCTAAAAATACATAAGAGTTCATGAGAGTAGGACAACATGATCATAATGTAAACATAAGGCTCAAGGTTTTCAAAACATTCATAAATCATTCATAATCATAATCATAAGAGAAAAGCTAATAAATATGACTTGAGCCAAAGTATAAATCATAACCATACATAAATCGCGAGTAAGACTCGGGAGATTCTTATAACGATATACCTATATATGACACATGGAACCCAACCCGTAAACTCTTAGTTGGGAGGGTGTCCGTGACTCTTGACAAGGGGCAGGAACTAAGAAAAAGGTGTGATGTCACAACAAAGGCCCAGGGCAAAGGGGACAGTATCAATAGGTCCTATCGTGGCTACGTTGGCGCGTAGTTTGAGACTTGGGTATGTTTGGACCTCGGGTCTACTCAAGGTTAAATACTACTCCCAAAACATATAGCTCACAGAATAATATATGTGATTCATGGGCTAGTTTAAAATCATGATAATCATAAGAATGCTTGAGATACGTGAACTAGCCATGAAATAAGGCCCGTGAATTGGACAAAATCATAAATCCATAAATCATGAATTTCATGTATACATGTAAAACATGTATATACTTGATATTCATAAATCCATGGTAAGTACTTGATAGAAATCATATCATAAGTCATAAATTATAAGTAATAGGTTAATGAACATCAAAATCAAAATGAAATCATGAACTTTCATGAAATATGCACACTGGGCGTAGCTTGTAGGAATTTAAATCTAAATAGCTATACCCGCCACGATTCATAAAACATGAATTTATATATGAGAGAGGGATTGAACCCATAGATATAGATCATAAGTATTTTATAAGAATTGGGATAAAACCCCATAGAATTATCAATTGAATTTCATGAATTAGAGAGGAGTTAGGAATGTTAGTGAAGAATTTCACCCATTCATAACCCTACATACTGAGAAGCAACTCGCTTTCTACAACTCCCTTGGTTGCCCTATGAAGAATTGGTGAAAACTTGAAGCACTAGGCTTGATTACCTTTCCAAAACCTCTAAACTTGCATGCATGATTTAGGAATAGCTTAGAATGAAACTCTACCCTTCAGAACTCACCATTCGGAGCTTAAAACGACGTAGTTTAGGCCTTAGGATCATAGGGATTATGGAAACTCCTTATTAAATTCGCAGTGGAAAATAGGTTGCTGGGCCCTAACGAGGGACTCGGACGAGCCGTTGTCCTCATGGCCACGGACTCATGGTTTTATCCGTCGCTCCACTGAAATTTCATCTTGGTTGTCACCACGAGGCACTTATCGATGACCACAACTTATGGTCACCTCCCTTCCTCTACACGCTGCATCTTACTAGGTCACCACGGGCGACACAACGGCTCGCGAGTGTTCCCAACGAGTCATGGTGAGCACCCGTTAAGTTCATCGCCCAACTTCCTTTTATTTTTCAACCACCCTAGGCCACAACTAACTTGACGAGTCGTGATAAGCCGACTCGACTCGTGGTCACGTTCGTTGGCCACTCAAAACTAAAATCTTCTGGCCTAAGTCAAACTCCTCACCACAATTCACTTAACGACTCGTGGTCGTCCCAATGGGTAACTGGACCTTTACCTATGACTGCAAGTAAATTTTGATTCTCCATTTCAACTCCCGGGTCCGATTTTAAGTATTTCTGGGTATAACACTACTTTCGTGATGAATCCACCCGAGTCTTTAGGGAAAAAGTGGATGAGGTCCCGCATGAGTTTCTTGAGGAGATACAAAAAGATCACCCATATAATGGGGGTGACGGGAAGAGAGCATAGATTTATCCTTCTACCGCCCGGCGGGGTTGCTTACATTTGGTACCATCGTTGAAGGATAAGAGAGCAGAGGGCTCCATTCCGATGAGTTGGGATGAGTTTGTGATGGCCTTCTTGGACAAATTCTTTCCTTGGGAGTTGAGGGAGGCAACCAGTGAGCCGTCAACTTGGAGGCGTAATCCATATGATTGTCCAAGATTACGCCTTGGATTTCACCCGTGCCTATGTATGGCCCCAGATGGCTGGGCATCGTAGAGCCCGTTTGAATAGATTTGTGTATGGAGTATTAGATTCGCACAAGGAGTGTAGGGACCGCAATACCGAACAATGACATAGTATTCTTTCGATTGGGTACATACGCTGTAAAGCGATAGAGGAGGATCGATGAAGGAAAGGGAAAGATAGGCCAAGAGAGCTAGGATAGGAAGCTTTGGGTTTTCACAATAGAGGTCCAATGGTGGACATCATCGTTAGCCCCACTGTGAGACTATCGCCCCCAAAGACTGCCATCATCTAGTGTGCCGTCCAAATCTAGGCATGACGAAGGGAAGGAAATTAGACTCGTGAGGATAGGGAGTTGCTCGTGAGAGCCCATCATGCTAGTTTACAATGTTTATGGTAGAAGCACCCTAGAGAGTGCCTAGTGGGGTCGTACGTTGGTATGGGGAAGTCAACATCTCCTTAGAGATCGCCTCTTTTCAACTAGAAATGGCCATAGTAGAGGCTATGACTCCAGCCACCGGGCCGTAAGCTCCACCAAGATGCCTCTGGCCAAAGCAGATGCATCCACAGCGTACCAGGGTCAATGTAAGAACATATTTTATGCCCTCATCTTTGTCGTGAGAAAGAGGTCTCTAGATGTGTCATTGGTATGTTGCGAGTATTTCATCTCTATGTGTATGTGCATTATTAGATCCAAGGGCTATTTTATCTTTTTGACTCTAGGTTTCAATTAAATTCGTGAGTCAAATTCCAAAATTCTTTCAAAATCCTTCCGTCTCTACTCCGGGCCATGACTCGCTTATTGCTCAAAGGGTATACAAAAATTGCCCCGTCACGTCCTTCGTAAAGTCACCTCAGCCAAATTAGTAGATTTAGATATGATTGACTTCGATGTTATCTTTGGTATGGATTGATTGCATGCATGTTATGCCCCAAATTGTGGTGAGCCCGTACGATGAGTTACAATTTTTATTGATCGAGTCCTAGGAATGGAAGGGTAGTTTAGCCGTGCCTGTAGGTTGCTTTATTTCTACCTTAAGGCCAGAAAGATTATTTCCAATGGTTGCGTGTACTATCTAGTTCTGGTTAAGGGATGCTACTTCCAAGACCCCAACTCTTAAATTTGTCTCTATTGTATGTAGTATCCTGAGGTTTTCCTGTATGATCTACCGATATGCTATAAGCTTACAACACTTTCGACGTTAAAACTGCAGAAAATGGGAAGATGAACATAGGTATGTTTATATGGATATGAGACACTTTTACTTTGATTGGGAAATATAAGTGTTGGAGCAAGAATGTGCAAAAGAAGCCTTAAAATGCAAAATCAGCCAAAGTGCATGTCTCACGCAGCCGTACCTTTCTTGCATGAGTCACTGAGAACCGTGATGAAGGCCGAAGGTAGAAGTGAAAAGAAGGAAGCATACGACTCTCAGTAACTATAATCATAAATATGGAATTGTTTAGAGGAAGTTGCTCAAGGGAAGACTCTGTGCGATGGACTCGGCAAATCGTAGCATCGATGGATGAACCATGGGCCATCAGCCATGGTGAACTTTAGAAGAATCTTCAATACTTGGCAAAACTTCATACACCACAACTAGTACGAGAGCTAGGAAGAAGATACGAATCGACCACAACATTCATGGAGGATTTTAGAAGATGTTAGAGTTCTTACGCATGCAAGCTTACTGTAGACTCATGGGGACGGTTGCACAGTCGTACTATCCCGCCGATACTTAGAAAAATCTATAGTAGACAAGGACTTATGAGAAGCAGTGTACGACCTATAATGATCCTCAAGCACAGGTCATAGGTCCAAACAGACATAGTCAACACCGTATATGGAAAATTCCCATTAGCTAGTGAAAAGGTTTCTAATATATGTATAAATAGCTTTTACATTTCATTTTAGTTAAGGAAGGATAGATTTGAATTGTTAGACGTGTGAAGAATAATTTTTGTGAATTTTTATCAAGTTTTGAGGAGTAATTCTTGGGGATAAAGATTCTTGAATTTCTACATTGTTCTTGAGATTGTTCTTGATATTCAAATATGGTTTTCTTCAATTGATTGCCGTAAGTATTTAATTACGTGGTTCAGATATGAATTCAAATTGTAATCTTACAACCATGAGAGGCTAAACCTCCACATCTAAGGGTTATGGGAACCATTCGATTAACAAAATAGGGTTACACAAAATGATTCTTAATCAATACTAAACGCTTGTATTATATTCTCTTCTTTCTTTAAACATTTCTAATGGTGTACATTGTTAGGACTTTCCCAAATTCTTTACTTACTTGAACATAGAGAAGTAGAGATTAGGAAAAGAGAATTACAACGAAGCCTTGGTCTTTACAATCATTGTATTAACTTGAGTTGTGGTCGCAGGATAGTTAAATTTGGAACATTTTGATAATGGATAGAAAGAAATCGCCTCATGAGACAGCGACCCTATGATTGAGTAAATTCATCCAATAGGGACGAACCAAATCATTTGACGAACCCTAGTTTCACCCTAAAAGCAAGCATTGGGATTGATCACGTGTGTATACCCGAAGTAGTTATGAACCCATGGGGAACACTTACCCTAGTTGTTTCAGAATCTTGGATTTAAATCACAAATATAGTCTTTTATTTAATATTATTTTCAAAAAACCCTATTTGGAGATAACTCACCAACAAGTTCAATTACCGGCATTAGCCCAGATCTTACCCTATTCCCGTGGGTTCAACCCCAACCTTTTAGTTGGGTTATTTATTGAAATGGCCGTTTCCATACTTTGTCGAAATTGTGAGTTTGAGCGTTATCAAAAAGTAGCACCATTGCCTAGAATACTGGCTAAGATTAGATTAATTGCTTCTATTTGACTTTTGGTTGTTATTTCCGAATTATGTTTCCTTTATGTTTTTGGATATCGACAGTTGTCGCTAGTGAATTCCAAGTACTTTGTCTAAGCAGAAACCCCTGATTCCTTTGGATCTCAAATCGGAAGAACACCGCTTAAGATGGAAAACCAAGAGAAGAGAGATGCCCATAGTTTAAGAAGCTAGGCAAGCCGAGCTAGCTCAAAGAAGTTGCACTTCGTAGATGGGGAGGATGCTTGAAATGAGGTTGTTAATGCTGATCGATATGGAAGGGGAAATAGAGGCAAAACATATGCCCCTCGCTTCTTCGGTGAAGATGACCCAAACATTGAAGAAGACGGGTCAACCGAAGCCATTGTACCACTCACCCATTTCATTGGGCCAAAAATTTTATATCACTAGCACCATGATCCAAGCTTATTGAACATGAAAGGAGTGTTTAGTAGTCATGCAAACATGATGCCAACCGCACTTGATGAACTTCGTGGGAATATGTTGTACAGTTTCCGGAGTCAGCCAAGATTCTATAAGGCCAAGCCTCTTCCCTTCTCTCTATCTCGAAGGCCACATTATGGTTATCTGAGTTGCCCAATGACTACATCACCAACCTGGAGGGAGCTCAAAATCGCTTTCTTAGAGAGATTCTTTCCATCCTCCGTGATGCTGCAACTTAAGGATGGGATCTACAACTTTCGACAATTAAAGAATGAGGCACTTCATGAGACCTTGTTAAGGTTCAATAAGAAGTTGACCAAGTGCCCAAACCACAAAATTCATGATGACAAACATGGAGATTTTCTATAGATCGTTAAATAGTAGTACAAAAGTGAGCAAACACAAGAGGGAGGCACCGATGAATCACATGGGAGCAAGCAGCTACTATCTCTGATGGTGGTGACAAAATAAATAGAGCATGGCACACCTAGGAAGTAGAAGTAGCGGTTAGTACATAGTCATGGTTTGACAAATGTACTCAAGGAAGAGCAAGGTAACGAGACTAGGAATCAGCTCATACGCGCACATCATTGGATTTGCTTACTAAGCACATTATTGGGAGCTGGAGCTAGAAACGGAACGAGTTGGGACACAATGGATGTGAGCCGGGGGCCGAACCACTCGTATTCCAAGGAGGAGGAAACTTGGACAACCAGGTGGGTTTTTCAGCCAATGCCCAAGGATCTGGTCAGCACACTTAGTGCCAAGGTTCTGGAAACCAAGGTCGGAACCAATATAGTGTTACACTCCAGAAAATTTTTGGTGATTATTTGATATTTGTATGCTATTTTAAGGGAAGTACGAGTTGTATATTTATCATATGATGACAAGGGAAATGTGTACGAACGGAAAACCGAAGAGTATGTGAAGTTCATAAGTAAGGGTCAAATTTTAATAACCATATCTCCTAGTATATAATGAATTAGAAGCCCCACGACCTATAAAATTAAAGGTCTTTGAGTCTAGTTTTCAGAACATCAAACCGCTCATCAATTGAAGTTCATAGTAAAAGTTATAGACGTTTACCGTGACAATGTCTGGCAGTATGAGGCCACCGCACTAAAACGTACCACCGCCCAACTTGCTTTATATTCTAAGTCATGACTTATCAAATCATTTTCAATGTTTCCAGAATTCGTTCCTGCTTATCCTCTGAAATTCTCTCACCCCCATCAAACAACTGGGAGGAAAACACTAAGCTAAACCCATTAAACTAAAGCTAAATGAAAGGGATCTACCATAAGGTGAAGGTGGTGTGTTGGTGGCTGTTTTGGCTGCACTTGGGCAGTGGTTTCTGTGGTGAATTTTCTGCATTTTTTAAAGCTTCCTAAGATACATATATGTTCACTCTTGTTAGGGATTAAACACAAGTATGCGTGGTAAGGATTCTACTACTATCCTTGCTTGAATTTTTGATTACAAGATTAGAAGTTGGAGGTGTGTTTGGTGTGTTGGTGAACTGTTTTGTGGCGTTTTGTACAGCAAGGTTTCTGCATAGTTTTGAGAAAGAAGTTGAGTTAAATTACTCATATTTTTAACCAAGAACAAATACCCAGCAAAAGGTAAGTATTATGTCACCCCTTTTAAATCCCTCTCAAATTGTAAACAGTAGTATCTGGAAATTGGCAACTAAGTGAGTCATTGATGGACTCTGTGAGTTACATTGCTCATTTTCCAGGATTTTTGCTGTTTATTTGCTTGGAATTATACTATATTGAGGGAAAGAATTACAGAATCAAGGTAAAATTTCCTCTTGTTTCTCCCTTAAAAGTTAGTGAAAACTAGTTGAGAAAATGGTTAAATGTTGTTGATGTTGTCGTGTGTTGTTGTTGCTATTGTGACTGCCATTGTTTAGTTATTTTGGATGCATTTTGTGCTGTATATTAAGCTTGTCGTTGGCCTATAAAACCACTGGATTAAGGAGGTTGAAGGCTGATCATTGGAATAGGAAATCGGCTAGAGAAAAGTTCATTGGGAGAAGGTATGTAAGGCGTTCTTTTGTCTCTCTTTTTTTTTTTTTTTTTTTTTTTTTTTTGATTTTCGCTACCGAATTCATGCCGACGATTAATCCAAACCTTCGTACTTGAAATTCTGTAGTAGCATATTATGGTTCCCCCCAATTGTTAGAATTACTTGGTATTAAGTTGTGTATTTGCTAAAGATTTGGAACACATGAATTTGAAACGGAGAGGGCAATTGCCTTCTATTATGGTCATAATTGTAAATTGAGTCCGAAGTCTCTGTGGGCACTATGAGCCGGTAATACTTTACATTATGTTATGTATTTGTGTGTTTCAAAGTTGTTTCACACAGGTTGATAAGAAATTGGTAAACATGGCAAGACGACAACGAGCAACATAAAACCTAATAATTGAAATTGGTTTAATCAATAAGGACTAACGAGAGGGTAACGAATGGAATTTCCTTATGACAAAGACCTACCCTCTTATATTCATGTTTAAGGTACCTAGGCCATGAGATGGTTCCCTGATCCCTCTTCCTTAAGCTGTTTACCACTTAACGCTTTCTTAATTAACTGGGAGTAAGTAAACTTTTGGAAAATAGGGACCGAATGGATGAACTATCAATATTTTTATGGAACCATCTTTAGTTACACAGGCAGCAATAATGATTCCTTATAGTTAAGAATAGGCGAAAAATCATATAAAAAGAAGCTTATGCTTATCTTGTAAATTAAAAGCATGTATAAAAAGACAATTTTCAAAGCACATATATAATAGAGTTTGAAAGGCCATTTGAAATCTCCTGAGAATTTCTTAAGGATTTAAGTAGACACATCGTATGTTCTTAAAAGTTGTAGATGTGTAAGGAAATCAACCTAAGAGAAGTTGAGGCTCGGTAGCAATGGAGAGGTAAGTGTAAATATTAGACTCATGTAAAATGTAGCTATAATGCTCTCTATCCATAGTTGATTCAAGAACCTTTGAGAGATATTAAATATGAACAAGTACGATGTTTAAGATATAAGGTTGGAAATTAGGTAAAAGGTAAGTGCGTATAAGAAATTCTTGAATAATGAAAACAAGAGTAAGTATCATAGGGAATTTCGAACTCGGTTGGAAAAGAATTTATAATGAATAATGGAAAAGTAAAGCCAAAAGTTTTTTTTAGATGATAAGTGTTAACATTTTTTAATGAGTTAGACAATAGCCAACAAGATTTACCCCGTTCTAATGACATTTAGCATTATAACAGTTGGTTATGTTCAGTTGTGTTAAGTTAATGGAAGGCCAGTCAAGTGTTAACTTCTTAAGAAATATTAAATCTCCAATATTTTAATATAGTGACCAAGTTAAGGAGAAGTTCTTTGTCGTCCTTTTAAACAATTATCTTTGATTATTTGTTCTATGAGTTGAGAATCTTCATGTTTTAAAGGATTTTTTTATTGGAATGTTCTAAACTGCTTATAATGTCATGCTTTCTAAGCTCCACATATTTTGCAATGTTTCATGAGCTTTCCTACGTTGTCCTAAGCACCCATTATAAACCTTTATTTATCTTAAGGAACTTAGAAAAGTTGCCTAGCATTTGTATATATTAAAGAGCTCCGTGTTTGTGATACGCTTATGTCTTCCTATTCATAAGTTACCTCAAGATGTGATATGATGTGCAATGAATGGGGTATGCTCACAATTCTTGGTATGAAAGTATGAAAGTCAAACGAGTACAAGAACGAAATGAATGCTAACATTGTTAATAAAAAGGTTATTCCTCTATGCTCCTCATGTTAGAAGTGCTAGGAGATGTTTAAAATCATTAACGTGAGTCTACACATGTCTTTTTATGATATCTCCGCCTCTAGGAACTTCCCTAGAATTCATTCAGCTGTGGATATGTATGTATTTAAATGCTAAATGAAAGACCCATATGTAAAGGTATAATTGTAGTATTAGGGTCAGGTAAGATCCTCACACATGCTAAGTAGTTATTGATCGACATATTTATGTCGTATTCAGGAAAGTTTGGTGTGAGCTGGTGTCGATCCATTTATGATTGTGATTAAGATTTGTTTATTTTTACTCCTAGTGTGGTACACCGGCCGAGATCTTTATTTCAAATTTGTGTAGTACATCACTTCGGAGATATTTTTATTTTACTCCTGTGGTACATCGGTTGGAGAGCTTTATTTTACCCCGTGTGTGGCAGCATCGGCCGGAGATATTTTTATTTTACCCCGTGTGGTACACCCGCTGGAGATCTTTTATTTTACCGTGTGGTACATCTACCGGAGATATTTTTATTTTACCTGTGGTACACACCGGCTGGACTAATTTTATATATGGATTGATAGTTGGCTAGTCACCGCACATGCTTATAGTTTCTTTCTTGTGCATTTCTTAATTGCATTTTCATCTCATTATAGAGTTATTAGGTTTCAATTTCAGATTCCGTGCTGTTACCACTCCTTATTCCTGTTGCTATCTTAAGTTCGGCTATGTTATAGAAGTTGTTATCAATTATGTGTTGTAGAGTTCAATGTTATATTTATCCTTTATAAGTTTATGTGCTAAGTTAGTTAGTTGCTGTGATTGTCATCTCATGGTTATAGTTTCGCCATACCAAGACATTTCATTCGTACCGACATCCCCTTGCTTTGGGACTCGTGTTCACGCGCAGTGTGCAGAGGTCAGATGGACAGCTTTGAGAGCTAGGAAATAACATGTGGTTGGTATGCTCCTTTCTTTCCGGAGCTAGGCTTAGTTATTTGTGCTTGAGTTTTGAGATGCCGTTATGGGTAGATCGGAGCCCTTTCCGACCATCCGTCGCCTTGCTCTTTAGAGGCTTGTGGACTTAGTATGTATAGGATTATCTCGCCTGTGGCCCATTTAGACTTATTGTTTCTTGGTTTAGCACAAGAATTGCCTTGGTTGCATTTCGATTGTTTACCCCGTATTGTTGAGACTCCTTAAGGGTTCGGCAACTTTATTCTTCACTGACAGATGTGTGGCCCGGATGGCCTAAGTGTTACAGCTACATAAATGTCATATAGCCATTTCGATCAATCATGAATCGAAAGGCTAGCTCAACACCGCTTTTGGGCGTGACATATAGAGACAACTATAACTGGAATGGGTACAAAGATAGAAGCCGAGGTCGTGAGGCGAGGGAGATTGGAGAAGGAATGTGATTGTTACTGCTATGATTGAGTTAGACTTACGTGCCTCTAATCCATATGAGGGGGAGGCTAGATAGTTAAAGTTATAAAGATGATGGTTGAGATGCTAAAGAAGGTGAGATCCACATATGGTCGCCTGAAAGACATCCGTAGTGATATATCAAGCATGGCTTAGAGAGTAGAGCTATACGACGGTAATCAAGCGTGGACGAATGCTAGGCCTAGGGCAACTATCAACATCTATGGTAGCTTCAGCGAAAGGGTACACTACCTAGCAACACATTCTAGAATCAAAAGAATAATAGTCACCGCATGGATGTGATGACTAGAGTCGAAAGACCACGGCTGACCCCGCCGCCGGTTGTAGTTGAAAGAAAGAAATAAAGCGTGATTGAAGATGAAAAGATGTTGGCTTGGTAAGGAATACAATGAGAATACCGAGTTAACCGAGGCCCTAAATGGTGAACACTGTCCAAGCTGAACCAGAGCCATACATAAGTTACAAGGTTATTCAACAACCACCACCACTATTCCCCCAATGAATGAAAAGAAGGCGAGATTGGTAAGTTTTAGAAACTCTTATCAATACTCAAACAAGTTATCTATAAAAATACAATTGGTTGAGGTGTTGGAACAAATGTCGTGGATATGCCAAGTTCATGAAGGACCTTGTGATGAAGAAGAGCTTCATGAGCTATAAGCCTATTGATAATGTACCCCATAGTAGTTCTATAGACTCGGGTCCTCGGCCTAGAAGAAGGAAGATCCAAGTGCCTTTACTATTCCATGCATAATTAGCGATGTTCACTACAAGGGCACTCTCAGATTTGGGAGCAAGCATCAACTACGCCATTTGTTGTGCTTAAAAAGATGGGCTTTGGAGCCCCCATACTGACTATAATTGCGGTAGCCGAGGCCTGATAGAACTTTGAAGAAGCCTTTGGGGATCCTGTTCGGCGTGCTTGTCCAAGTTGATAGATTTATATTCCTAACCCGACTCTCGTGATCCTCGATTCGAGGTTGATTTTGAGGTCCCCATCATTTTGGGGCGACCATTCCTTTCATTGGAAGAGCCTTAGTACATGTGGGAGTCTAGCTAGATGAAGTTCGTACTCACAAAGAAGAGGTCACCTTCAACGCCTCCGCCGACGTTGAAGCAACCGAAAGAATAAGCGAGCTGCTCGCCTATAGAAGATGAATTTGAGTTCCTTGACGAAGTCTCGATTAGTCAAGAGACTTATGTCGTGCTGAGTAACGCTTAAATCATGTGCCGCATGGGGGCAACCTATGGATGATGAATTTGAGTAGTTGTAGGTATAAGCTACCTTTCCTCTAACTTTACATTTTATGCTTCTGGGACGAAGCAAGCTTTTTAAAAAGGGATGGGGTGTACTTGTATTTTTGGGTTTTTGGATTCATTCGAGGTTTCTCTTGCCATATTTCTTTTCCCCTCGCCATGTTATCTAGTAGAACAAACATATTTAGGATTTTATTTTTGTGATTTTTGTTAAATTAGAAAGTAGCTTAGAGCAATTTGTGACAATAAATTGCACTAGTTTTGATATTTTAAAAAATTGACGTTGTTTAAATTTTTTTGATGATTAGGTGTGTACTTGTGATTGCACGCATGATTTTTGTGGATCTTTCTAGGTCATTTAGTATGTTAACATGTGTAGTTTTTGTTAAGCCATGAATAAACCTGATGTAGAGTGAATAAAGTCATGTACCATGAGTGAGCGAGGTCTAATACTTAGTTTAATAATCAGATAGAGGATCTAGAACTTGCCCGATTGGTCTTTGCATAGGCTTTAAGATGGTTGGTTAGGAACGGATCATGTCGCTCTTGTTTAGCACGCCTATAGCTTAATGACCCTACCAAAAATGATATGATCCCCTTGGATCCAAATTCTGAGCTTTAAATAGACCATTTTTCGATAATTCAATTAACCTTACCCACTTTTATAATGAACCCGTTTTGACCTCGTCCCTCCTTAAACATTTTGAACCTCAATGAAAATGCCTAAGTTGAGGGTGGCTAGAGTAGGGTATAAATGGTGGGAAGGTGAACAAAGGAGAGAAGATAAAAAGGTGAAAAGGAGGTGTGGTTCCACAAAAGAAAATTCAAAAGAAAAGAAAAATTGGAAAAAATTCAAAAGTGAATGATGCATGAAAATTTGAAGATACACACCACACTCATACAAGTGCATAAAAAGGTGAAAAGAGAGGAAAACTGAAAGAAGCAAAAAGGGCAAAAAAAGGTGAAAAATGGAGCCACAAGTATCTAGTCCCAAGGAAGGGTTAAAGTCACTCAAAAGATCCCATATCTATCGTACCCATCTCGAAAGCCTACATTACAAGCCAAAGCAAGTCCTATAGTTATCTTAGCCTCGACCATCTGACGAACCGAAGTAGAGAAAAATAAAGGCAAGCCTATGGTATCCGGTATGCGCATTTGGAACTTCTTTTCAGGAGAGTGAGAGTCTTGCTTGTTCAGTCCCATGTTTTATATGTATTGTATTTGTGGGAGGGAAACTTCATTTGCCGTGATGGTACATGGTTTGTGTTTAACTCTACCGCTGGTCTATGCAAAAATGAATTGGTGATGACTTGACTATCTATTAATATCTAGATGACATATCTTGATCCTCGTTTATCATATTTTGTGATTGCTTGTAGTGAATGTGTTGATTTGGTTCATGGAAAAAATGGGTCAAAAGCTTTTTAGTTAATAGTGCAAATTTTGTTTGATGTTGACTAGAGAACCCTAGGCTTTATTTTCTAGTTAAGCGTCATGTTTAGTTTTTAGTTTCTTTGCCTAAGGACATGCAAAAGTCTTAAGTCGAGAGTGTTGACGTACGTGAATTCACAACATTTCGACGCTTAAAACGGCGAACCATGATGAAAACTCAAAAGGCTGAAGTGAAAAGAACAACATACGACTCTCGCACGATCCATACCAAGATGCTATGAGCCGTACTGAGTCGTGGAATTGTTCCGTAGGAAATTCGCACAAGGGCGTACTCCTCGGTATATATGGACTCAATGAATCATAGCATGCACATACGACCAATACCATGAGCCGTGGTGAACTTTAAGATTCTTCAATACTTGGTAGAACTTCGCACACTACGTATAGTATGAGTCAGACCGGCAACACTGTGGAGGATTTCACAAGATGTCAAAGTTCAGGGTCGAATCAATACAGCATTGTGCGACTCGTAGGATGAGTACGAGCCGTACTAACACTTAGCCAACTGCAGCCCAAGGACTTACGAGAAGTAGGTATGACCCGTACAATCCTCGCAGGTCAGAGGTCCACCATGAAACAATGACACCGTATTATGAAAAATTTCCTCGTTAGCTTAGGAAAAGGTTTCTAAATGTATGTATAAATCGGTTTTATGTTTTATTTTAGTTAGAGAAGGACAAAAATCGAATTAGTAGACATGTAAAGAATAGTTTTTGGGAATTTTTATCAAGTTTTGAGGAGCAATTTTGGGATAAAATTCTCTGAATTTCTATATTGTTCTTGAGATTGATTTTAGAATTCAAAATCAAAGTTATCTTCCAAAATGATTTGTTGTAAGTATTTAATTATGTATTTGCCTATGAATGCAAATTATAATCTTACAACCATGAGAGGCTAAAACCTCCACAACTAGAGGTTGTGGGAACAATAGTGGATTAACGAAATAGGATTGCACAAAAGTGATTTAAAATCAATGTTAAATGTTTGTATTGTATTATCTTCATCTTAAAGGTTTCTTAATAGTGTAATAATGTTAGACTTTCCCGAATTTCTTACTTCTGTTTGAACCTAGAGAAGTAGAGATTAGGAAAAGAGAATTACAACAAAGCCTTGGTATTTAAGATCATTGTATTAACTTGAGCTATGGTCACAGATATTTAAATTTGGAATATATTAAAATAGTTAGTTTGAAATCGCTCATGAGACCTAAACCCAGATTAAGTATAGTCATCAAATACTGACGACTGGGCCATTCGATGAACCCTAGTTATCATTTACAAGTAAGAATTGGGATTGATCACGGTGTATACCCGAAGTAGTTATGAATCCACGGGGATCGCTTACCCTAGTTTTTTGTGAATCTTGATTTAAATCTCAAATATAATCCTTGATTTAATATTGTTTCTATTTGAAACCCCCATGGAGATAACTTACCAACAAGTTCAATTACCGACATTAGTCTATATCTTACCCTATTCCTCAGGGATTCGACCCCAATCTCTTAGTTCGGTTCTTTATTGACAATGATCGCTTCATACTTTATCGTGAAGTGCGAGTTTGAGTATTATCATCTACCGTGAATCCCTATCGAGTGTGAGATTGACTTTGGTATTGGACTCTTCTTCCCCGATACACACCCTATATCTATTCCTCCTTATAGAATGGCTCTAGTTGAGCTAAATGAGTTGAAAGAGCAGTTGAAGGTATTTTAGATGGGTGGCTCATCAGGCCTAGCAAGTTCCCATGGGGTGCACCAGCCTTCTTTATTTGAAAGAAGGATGAGTCTCTTCATATGCATCAACACTATCGACAATTTGAACAAAGTTACAATCTAGAACCAAAAGATGCCTCCGCCTTATAATTGATGACTTGTTTGACTAATTTCAGGGTGCTAAGTCTTTCAAGATAGACCTCGTGATCCTATATCACCAAAATGTAGTTAGAGAGGACATTCCGAAGACACTTCGAACTCGGTATGGTCACTATGAGTTTGTAGTTACGTCGCTTGGAATTATAAAACTTTCCCCGTAGCTTTTATGGGTTTGATGAATAGGTATCTGCCATATGTGGGACACGTTTGTGATTGTCTTCATAGACGATATTCTCATATACTTTCTATTTGGCAGGAGCATGGCGCTCATTTGAGGATTGTGCGGGCGTACTCAAGGATCGCCATTTGTTTTCTAAATTCAGCATGTATGAGTTTTAGCTAAACTCAGTAGAATTTTTGGGCCATATAGTGTCTAGTGAGGGTGTGCAAGTGGAGTCTTAAAAAGATGAGGCGATGATAAATTGGCTCTGTACTGGGCTAATCCTTCGGATATTAGGAGTTCCTTGTGGTTTAATGCTTACTAGCTATACACGTGAGGTTTTTGAAGGATTTTCATCCATTGCAAAGACTTGACTATGTTGACCTAGAAGAAAGTCAAATTTTATTAGTTAAAGGCCCGTGAGAAGAGTTTTCAATAAGCAAAGGTTTGACTCACTACCCTGTGCACACCCTACGGAGCTACGATGGATTCATGGTGGCTCAGATGCCTAGGCTGGTCTTTCATGTGTGTTAATGCGCATGGTAAGGTCATGAGTATGCCTCTATGCAAATTAAGACTATGAGAAGAATTATCCAACGCATGACCTAGAATCGCCAGCAGGTGTTTACTGAATGATTTGGAGACACTATTTGTACAAGGTTCATGTAGATGTGTTCAAGGACTATAAGAGCCTTCAATATGTTTTCACTTAGAAGACCTAAATTTGCAACAAAGGAGATGGTTAGAGCTTCTCAAGGACTATAACATGAGTGTCCTATATCATTCGAGCAAGGCCAATGTAGTGGCCAATGCCCTTAAAGCGTAATGTCCATGAGAGTAAGCCATATGGAAGACGGGAAGGGATAGTAAAAAGATGTCCATAGGGTTGCTTGTTTAGGAGTTCGCCTTGTTGACTACAATTGATGGTGGTGTGATTATTCAAAATGGGTCAATCTTCTATTGTGACCGAGGTCAAGGCTAGGAAAGACAGGATCCTTGCTCATTAATGCTAAAGGAAGCTATCCAAAATCGCGAGGTACATGCCTTCTTCCAATGGGGAGATGGCGTACTTCATTATCGTGGATCGTTTATGTGTTTCGGATGTTGAAGATTTTGAGATCGATGTTAAGTGAGGCTCATGGCTCTCGGTATTCTATCAACCTAGGTTTCACCAAGATTTTCCATGACATATGGAAAGTCTATTGGTGGAATAGCATGAAGCATGACACATGGCGAAATTCTAGGCCATGTCCAAACTATTAACAAGTGAAAATGAGCATCGTGAGACCTAGAGGTATTCTACAAGACATTAGTATCCCCACTTGGAAGTGGGAAGAGATCAATATGGACACTATCACGGTGGTTGCCTCACACTCACCATAGTATGACTCTATACGGGCGGTGGTAGACATTGACCAAAGTAGCTCATTTCTTACCGCTTAAAACTATCGATTCAAATAAGACTAAAGTTAGATTGTACATTCAAGAGTTGTTCGCCACGGATCTCTTTGTCCATCATTTTAGATAGAGGTACTTAGTTTACCTCAGCTTTGGAGATCAATTTAGAAAGGACTTGGTACTTGAGGTCGTTTAGCATAGCCTTTCAATCAGATAGATGGTCAAATGAGCAGACCATTCAAACTCAGGATATGTTGGGAGAGCATACAACACTTAAAAGGTAGTTGGGATGATTATTTACCTCTCATCGAGTTCGCTTAAAACAACAATAACATTTTAGCATTCATGGCTCCGCTCGGGAGGCTCTTTATCGTGTAGAACTCCTATTTGTTGGTTTGAGGTAGGCAAAGCTACATTGGTATGTCCAGATTTAGTTCATGAGGCTATGGATAGAGTTTAGCGTATGGGTAGAAAGGCCAAACATCTCGAGCAGTCAAAATTCATGTATGTTATATGAGAGAACTTGAGTTTGAAGTCTATGATGTGGTATTCTTGAAGGTTTCGCCTATGAAGGAGTGGGGATGAGGTTCGGAAAGAAAGAGAAGATTGGTTCCCTCGAAATGTTGGCCTTAAGGTGATTGTGGGTCATGTTGGAAAGGTGGCCTATGAGTTGGAGCTACCAAGAGAGTTAGCTTCGATGCATCCAATATTCCATGTATCATTGTTAAAGAAGTATCGATGACCCCGTTTTGGTTGTTCCGTGAGAGCATAGGTGTGAATGATAGCCTGTTACGAGGAGGATCTAGTTAAGATCCTTAATCATTGGGTTCAAAGTCGAGGAACAAAGAAGTAGCTTTGATGAAAGTCTTTGGAGGAATCATTTGTTTAGGGAGCTACGCTGAGGTCGGCGTATATGATGGCTAGATACCCATATTTATTCCCTTCAGCTTTTGTTCCATCTTGAGGAATCTCTTCCCTTATTAATACACTCTTCAAGCCCATGTTTAGTTCATGTCTTGCCTCGTCATGTCATGGCATGTTCGTGTGATTTATGAATTGAATTCGCTTATGTATATCAGCCTGAGTCGCGCCGCATTAGTTTTATGCTTCAAAATGTTCAAGATTTGGGATTGCACTTTTCCCCAAATTTTCAATGAGTTTAACTCACTTTCAAGGATAAATGTTCAAGTGAGAGATATTGTAACAATCTCAAAATTTTATAAGGATAGTCTTAGGATTTGAAACGTGTTCAACAGAAAGAGGAAAAATTTTCACAGATTTAATTCGTGGTATGAGTCGTGATGAGAAGATACGACTCGTGGGAAGTGTTCTTGGCTAGAAAATGCTGGAGGAGTTCAGTGGTAATGAGTCAAGGTACCACTATGAGATCATGTCACAAATGTCGTAGTTAGGAGTCGTGTGAAGCCGTTATATGTCGTGCCTAGATCATACAACTAATTATGGTAAACAACAAATCGCGTGGTAGGGAATCGTTGGTTGGTTCAGGAGCCGTGGTTTGAAGGTACGACTACGGTACGACTCATTGTAACGAATAACAAGTCGTACTACACTCTGTAGGAAGGGGAAGAGACGGCGTGAAGTGCTAATGGATGATCTAATGACCCATCGCTTGATGGTACAATTCATGGTTTGATCCATGGGAAACTTCAAGTCGAGAAATAGTGGTGACTACAAGAGCCAACCACGAGTCGTGGTATTGAGGTACAACTTGTAGGCCAATATGACTCCCGGAGTTTGAAATTTTCTACAAATTTAGTAAGGGTGTTTTCATAAACTTAAGTCTTTAATCCCTAAACTACAATCATTTTAAGCTCTAAAAGATGTTTAAAAACGTATTCTAATTTATTCAACTCCCATGCATGCAAGTTTAGAAGTTCCCATTTGATGATCAAGCTTGAACCCTTCAATTCCTTTTCAAAATATCTGCTTTCAAAGAAAAGTGTAGATTCAAATTTCTACCTAGGTATGTAGGGCTATGAATGAGAGTTTATTTCACTCTCAAGCTCAAAATTCTCCTCAATTCTATGAATTCAATTCTAGATAAAGTTCATGATGTTATGGGGTTTTAACCCAATTTTATGAAATTTCCTATGTAAATTCTATGAGGTTTTAACCCCAAATTCCATAATTTTCCCAATGAGATATAATTTATAGTCATAATTAAATATTTTAATTATAAATTCATGATTTCAAATTTTAGAAAATTATGCCATATTATTCATGTTTCATGGAAAGTCAAGTTTATGATTTACGACTAAGTATGGTGAACATTCCGGCATGATCGAATGTTTACAAATTACCCATGTATGAATTCATGAATTTCCCTATGAAGTCTATTTCAGGTATGCATGATTTTAAGATTTAGGCAAGTGTCATTAGTTGGGTATGTTTCATGATTTCGCTAAGGCTAACAAAATTAGTTGATATATATGTTTGGGAGCCAAGACTCCCAATATTTAGATTCATGCTATGTTTTGAGAATATAATTATATGATAATTATACATGTTTTATGAGTAAGTGTCTACACCGAGTAGGCTAGGGGTTCAAAGGTTCGAATTCGATAAAACTACGCGCCAACATAGGAATATATTTTGGGACCTCTCAAGAGAGCGTTTCCCGCCCAAGTGCACACTGTGATATCACACCTTACTTATCCTTTGCCCGACTAGGTTAGGATGGCCTCCTCACACTTGGGAAAGATGCAGGATCACTGCGCGCCACATGGTGGTTGCCGCTAAGACGAGTCTCCCATTGTTCCTCATGATTTCAGATATGCATGTTTATGACTTATGATATTCTATTTTTAGCAAGTTTGACCCAATGATTAGTTTGTAAACTTTTACTTAATGATTTCAGTTATGGCAAGCCATATGATTCTATTTTCGCTTTGGGTCATTCAATCTAGATATGAGATCTTAAATTTTTATGACTATACATGTTTTAAGATATCTCTGCATGCAGCTTCTTACTCTCAAAATCTTATGATTTATGTTATATGCATGTTTTCGCTCATATTTACTCATCATATTTTACCTACCTTACATACTCAGTACATTCCAAGTACCGACCGCATACTCTTATGTTGTATCGTCTCATGATACAAAAGTTCAGACGATCGTACCCGCCTCACCACTAGCTTCGTAGCTTACTCCAGCTGCTCATGAGTCCTCATCATTCGAGGACCTTTAGTTTGATGTTGAGTTATGTTATGTTAGTTTTCGTACTTTAGTGAGTTAGTTGGGTATGTTGTCCTATCACTCTTCGTACATGTTAGAGGCTTTTCGTACAATATGTAGATTTCAAACTTTGTTAGTATTGACTTTAATTTGTTGATATGTACTTTAGACTTTTGCTTTTTCATGTTTCAGTTATTAGATTTCGCTTTGATATATGTTCTTTAGTTATCATGTTCATGTCATGGGTTGACTTGAGCCATTTGTGGTTCTAGGTTTCGTGGTCTCTGGCTGACCTATGTTTGGGCTAGACATGTACACCCGCAAGCTAAAACCGACTCACCGACAAGAGTAGAGATCGAGAAGGGTTTTGATAGATTTCGACTCCACTCCAAAACTAACAACATTATAAGGAGTCAAATAAAGATAACCACCGATCTAACAATGCATACACATCAAGATGGAATACTGTGAATATCATGATCATATAGAGAGACCTCTTTGCCGACATGAAGATAGGGCATGTAACTGCTTGGCGCTGGATTGCCACATGCACTAGAAATGGTGACCTGCTGAGATAGGCGAGCCGTATGCTTGTTGAAGTGGTAGCCGTGGCACGAACTCTACTATCTCCTTCCTAGTTGAAGGACAATCCCGATCATATGCCCTGCTTCCTACATCTGGAACGACCATTAGTACCAACCAAGAATTACCTGGTCCTTCCCGCCACACTTCCTTCAAGCTTAAGAAGTGTGCTCCTTAACATGCTCCTCGACCTCTGTGAGCCTGACGCTCTACCCCTTTGGTCATGTCCAACTGAAGGGACACCGCTGATGATGGGGAGGGCATTGATAATTCTAAGTGAACCGAGGGGCGATGTCTACCACTCCTGGATCTCCACTTAAAGTGCCCATGACTCCTTGCCTGCCCTCTGGCCTCTCTCTCCTTCTCCTTCATCTTCTTTGCCTCATCTACTTGGTAGCACGCTGAGAGAAATCTATATCGTTGATCAATATGGCGGTCCTACACTCCTGGACTAGTGAATCGCTTACTCCATTCACACCATATGAGCCCTGACGTTAGAAGCTACCCTTGTGCATACTTGGACACCCAAAATCCAAAGTGTACTCGACAATCCTATTGTTCTACTTAAGATTGACGAAATCAGCCATCTTTTGCCTCCTCAACACTATAGGAAGTACCATCCAAGAAAGCGTCGCAAAATCCCATCCCAACCCCACGAGAACTCTGCCTCCAACTCCCCTACCTTTCCTTCCACCGATGGAACCATATATGAGCAATCCCTACCGATAGGAGCTTAAGTTCCGCACTCTCCTCTCACAATTCCTTCATAATCCGTATGATCTTCTACACCCCTTCAATGAACTCATGTGCATCCTCATCCACCGTCGACCAAGAAACTCGTGGTTCATCCTGAAGAAGTCTCACACTCTCGCCGTAACCGCATTTCCATTCTAGGAACATACAATTCTGCTGGTTGACTCGAGCGATCATGGTCGTGGCTAACATCTCGAAATGCAGCCCTAAACTCAAGCGCATTTATAACCCGCTTCGGGCAAGGGATCCGCTGGACAGGTGGGGTAGGCCGATGCCCATCCGCATTACCATTTCCACGGCCATTTCTCCCGGCCATCGACTTGGAATGGAAGCATATATCTTCAAACGCATATAGCATAGAGCTGTGAGAATGAGAGGTACTTCATTGCACAACATAGACTATGAAAGAAGCAAAATTTCCTAAACGTCTTGTAGCCTCTTTCTCATAAGTGTGGCGCGCTTCACACCCATGGAAAAGAATCTATTTAATACGTCTTCGTACACTCCTAGGACATATGCAAACCTTGGCTCGATACAAGTTTGTCACGACCTAAGCCGAGACTCAGATCGAATACGTGGACCTGAACCACGAATGGCTCCAAAGTAACTCATGGTATATACATAGTATGACATGAGAGCATAAACAAGAAGACATTAAAGAATAAATATGACACAAGCGGAAATTCTGCATCTCATAAGCGCAAAAGCATAAAGACAACTCATCAATGCCGAACTTATCTATACATGATAGTTTGGAAAGCCTCTACTACTATAATGAGCCGATAGGACAATGGCTCAACTGGGCCACTAGGTCTCAAACCGAAAAGACATGGTAAAAACATAAAACTTATAAGGTCCCCGGTGTTAAGCACTGTACCCCGGCTAGATATGCAGATGGCCTATTCGCGTGCTCTGCTAAGAGTATTTGAAAGCCATACATGCTAGAAAAGGCCCGGGAAAAGACCTGACGAGAATCGTCGAACCATCGGAAGGAGCCAGGCGTAGCCCCTACGTGATGGCAACGTGTCACTTCAGGTGGAGCCTCCGTGTTGGATTCGTGTGGACACATTAGGCCCGCTCCGTGCCCAAGTATATAGCCCACTTCGGTTATTTCATTAATTATCTTAATTTTCCTAGAACTCACAAGAGGAAAAGAGAGAACGCAGCATTGATAATATTCGCTCAACACGCCGTCAAACGAGTCCAAATTCAAATTAACCCGTCATGACCGAGGTATTTAGCAAGAGGGAGCATTCCTACTGATTTAGTTTCTCATAAATTCTACTTCACAAATCGTCGTGCTACCGGGCTAAGGTAAGTGGAATTGCTCCAAATTAGTGTCAATGTGCTCAGCCTTAACGTGGAGTATTTCTCCCTTCGACTTTCGAGAAATAGCAGATTTTTGAACGCCTTTCGATAAGCCAAAGTTTGGGCTATAAATATATCGAAGTGATGTTTTCTTCGCATTATTGGTGTATTTAGTTCTAATTGACATATATGTAAATGCAAATGGGGAGAAATAGCTGAGTAATTTCGACCGAGCTTCGTCCGGGAGAAGGCTCTGGAGCAACCCGAGGTTAAGGTATGTAGCTGCCGCAATAGTAATTTGTTCAGTACACGTAAGAACTCTGTAATAGAGCTTTCTTGATGAATGAGTTGAGCAGCGAGTATCCATTATATCAAGAGTATTGTATCCCAATGAAATAAAAAGATATGCCATAATGATATTAGTATCCTAAAACAAGATAAAACTGTATGGATTATAATTTAATAATACGATGTATATTCAATAAAAGCTAGTAAAGAAAATCGTAATGTATAGTATCCCCGCGCGATTAGCAATATAGACAGATAGTATCCTGGCTAGCGTATTAGCCATAGACAACATGATATCTTGGCTACAACATTAACCATACTGCATGCATAGTATTCAAGGCTGCATTAGCCATGAAATGATAAAGATCACATTCAGTATAAAGCGTATGAGAATCCGCATAAATACGTAAAGAGATTAGAATAAGAAATCGAACGTATAGTATTTTTCGCTTAAAACATGCTTGCTATATATGTGCTATTGACTCGTTTCGAGACTTGATTGTATCGTGAGGGGACCCTTTTGAGCATCCTCGAGCCCCCGCTGGGCAATCGTGTCGCCCACTTAGCGGGTGGGTTTACGTCACCCAAGGGGTGGCATGTCATCCCGGCGCTTGGACGAAGATGGATGAAGCTTCCTAACACGTGCCGACAAGACATGAAGCATGTATAGGCCTATTATGCGCAAGCGCCTGTGAAATGTAGAGCATGATTAAGTTACGAAGCATGATATAGTATGGTGAGTCCTCCCGACTGCACACGGTAATTTATAACGGAGGCAGGTCTGTTTCAGACCCTGTACGGCAGAGGTGCCTCGTAGTTATGATATGGAGTGACTTATTTTTGGCTAGTTTTGACCAGGTAGGGGTATATAGATTGTTTGCTTGCTTGGCTCCATCCACTTATGGGGGTTGGTATTGGCTCTGCTTGCTATATATATATATATATACGTATTTATGCATGTATAGTTAATAGGACAAGAAGCCGTCGTTGTTTCACACGCCTCCTTCCCTATCACAACATTTAAAAGCCTATCTGGCTCATACGTTGCTTGCGTATTCAGTTACCTCCTACTCTTCAGACTCTTAGTTATGTTATTTGTATTCGGCTGTATTCATTGTTTACTCAAGCACTTGCACGTTGGTACCGACGCCCACGGGGCGCCGCATTACTTGCCCGTAGGTACTCAAAGACGAGAGGCGATCCTCATGATTCCAACCAAATTATAGAGTCATCAACTCCCCGTCATTCGGAGCTTGATATTCAAAGGTGTAGTTTATTTCTTTTATTGTACAAGATGGGTAGGCCGGGCGCTCCCGCCATTTTATCGCACTACAGAGGCTTGCAACATTGTATATATTTATCTCCCTACGGTCGCTTGCTTGGCCGTGTGAGGCCGTGCATTTTGTTATAGTTGTTTAGAATTTCTATTTATGTTGGCCGCTAGTAGTTAGATAGTAGTGGTGACCTTGTCTGGCCATGTAGTTATATAGTATTCTTATGTTGAGTCAGCGATGACTAGACAAAGATGTGTGTGGGTGGCCTTTTTCCGCCCATATAGGTTTCCATTTATAAATATGTTTCTGGTTAGCCGAGATTATTTGGTGTGTGGCTATAGGCCCAAATGGCCAAGACCGTATTTTTATAGCCGTTATATAGCCCGTTGTTTCCGTAACTGGTGATAGAGCTAGCCAGCACCAAATGTGCCCAGCTCACCCGCTTAGCAAAACAGTCCGCTCAGTGGGCACTGTGCGCCATACCCCCAAGGCGGGGCGTGACAAACTTGCACGAGCGTGTCGTGTCCTGGGAGCTCCGGTGCCCGTGCTAAGTAGAGTCTTGTCTATGGATGTGTTGTGCACCACATACTATAGGCAGGTGGAGGGTGCGAGGCATGATAGGATGGTTACTCTTCTTTCATATCCAATGTATATAGAGCGAAGATAGGTTGAGTCTCAAAAACTTACCATATTCTTGGTTATACAAAGACAAACATCACAACACGCTATCACAAAGTAAGATTGGATAGTAATGTATGAGGACACTGCACTTCCGCCAGTGGGTAACTATAGTAGAAGGAGGAGGTATTAGCGACCTCCCAATGTGATACCTTTTATCGGTACCATTCCCAAAGGTATTCCTATAATCTTAGAGTAGGAAGTTATAAGTATAACGTATAAGGAGTTGACTTTTTATTATATATACATATAAGATTCGATTGGCATTACAGCATAATACCAGACACGATAAGTGTAGAAAGAGAGGGAAATGCGGATTCTATATCCACTCTTCGCATGTGGCACAGCCCATGTGTTTCCGTTTTGTTACAATAAGAAAAGGCTATTCCCACCCTTGATTTTGATTCCAAGATGAAAGTGGGCATAAGAATTGTGCGAGGTCGCCCAAATCAAGCAGTAAGCCAAGATGGATTGATTAATTCCAAAGAAGTGTTAGAGAGTGTAAAGAGCCTCTATGATTACGTAAGAAAAGTGCACTCCTCATGGTAGTAAGCCGAAGAGAAAGTAACACTCGCTTAGCTTATCGAAGCAGTGTAAGAGACTGGCCGCAATGAACGCCTAAAGAATAGCTAAGTTCTGAGTTTAAAAAGGCCAAGTCCGCCATGATACGCTAACAACCGCAAGACACACCAAGGATAATAGTTATGGTTTCTGCGAGATACCGAAAGATAGGGAGGTCTTGTGGACCGATGGTCCGATCGTTAAAGCCGTAAGAAGTATGAGCGAGACTTGACTAGTAACCTTATTATTAACAATGAAAGGCAAAAATTCGAGCCCCAATCACTAAGCAAGATAAGGGGAAGAAGCAGAATACCCGCATTTTGTGGGGAAATTAGGAATCACCTACGATTGATAGAATATCATGTATTAAGGACTAAGCCTTTAATTTCCACATTAAGAGATGTTAAGATTGTGGTTCGTAATGTCATGTATGTCCGCCTACTTGAGAAGTTAAGAAACTACCGCATACAACGATTTTAATCTAGTGTGGCCTAGAGATAAGGCCCAAGACAATGGGCTCTCAATATAACTTCAAGTAGGGCCACAAGGTTCGTATATCGACCCCATGTTGTAAGAATGGCGAAATTTCAAACAATGTAATTACAATTCAAAGTGTATATGTTATCATAATGGGGTGACAATCCAATGAAATGATAAGAGAGGGCAAGAGGTATTATTAGACCGTAAAGCGGCATATCATGTACAAGATAAAAATTCAAAGAAAGCATGTCGAGACACGTATCACTACAGACTAAAGATGTATTGTACGTAGTTACATATATATGTACAGATAAATGTATATGCCAGTGAATAGCTACCAATAGGGTTGGCAATCATACGTATTCGGTTAGTGCTAGGCAAGAGATACATTATTCCAGACCCTTGCAAAAAAAAAAAAGAAGTGAGTTAAGAGAAGAGGAGAAGAGAGTGTGCTAAGTGTGATTTACGTATGAAGCCATAAAACTTTCTTAGTTCTCGCTTATTGAGTTAATGGACTTATATGTTTGATGCCAGATCTATAGGCTTTAGAAGCTTACAAGAGTTAGTAGCCTAAATCGGGTGGTTAGATGATAAGGGCGGCAGTTTAGATCTGTTCCAACGACTGTACCATACTGGGGATAGCAGAAAGCATCCCTAAAGATCAAGAATATAATCGCATGTGCCAAAACTAGAATTAGAGATCGAATAGGTACACTTCGAGGTTAGCAATACCAGAATTGTTCCAAAGATTGCTATGGTCGTACATCATTTTCCAAATCTTTGTAGGTGAGAGTCGCACTCAGTCAATCCAGCAGCTTATTATGTGGAACACTCGCAAGTCGGCCACCATCCCAAATATAAACTGTAAGTACCCCAAGAAAGGGGCCACACGCAGTCGCAATGCATCAGTACTTCCATAAGCTCATAAGATATTCAAATTTGGCGTGAGCTCCTGTATGTACACTCGCCTGCTGCACGGCTCCTAAGACCGAGAATTTTCCTGCACGTAGTATAAACCAAGTGGATACACACAAGGCGTAAGAAATTGGTAGTACTTTATTAGAACAATGTTTACTAAGACAAAGAGATCAAGACTCCCCGTGAAGATCCAAGAGATTAATCGACTGAGAAGGTCCGATTAAGCCTGTACTTTAGCTTGTTCAAAGTAGAATAACAGCGCTTAGATGCCTACAACTCCGCAATTATGCATGAGCGTGATGCTCGAGTAAGGACATTTAGGTACGTTAGACCATCAGTCACACTGCGTCATTCAAACCCGTATATTCAGCTAGTCAAGGTTATAAAATGTGACTATTAGAGATCATGATTATTATCGTGGATCCTCTCGACGATAAAGGCACAAGGTGCGCAGACGGTCGCTCTGTGTTATCCTCTACATTAAATAGCTCTGCATGCGGTCAAAAGGCCGCATAAGCTCCAAGATATGCCCAGGATTACCTGCTATTTCTCCTAAGCATAACAAGCCAGATGACCGCCAATTATATGTCTTCTAAATATGAATATTTTTGTATCAATCAAGAAGAAATAATGTAGTAATGAACGCCCTAGCTAAATATATGGGGATTTGGTACTTGTAGCCGAACAAACAGGGAATTATCCAGAAATACACCACTAGTCAATTTAGCCGTTTCGTGTAATGAAAATGAAGGACAAATGTGAGCGGTAATTCACACCGTGTCGTCATTAGTTGTGGAGGTAAAAGAATGCAGGAGGACCTCCCGATCGGTCCAGCCTAAGGACAATCCGGGGCAGGAAAAAGTGATTTTAGATAACCGAGGATGAAGTGTTGCGATGTAAAGGCCGCCCGTGTTCCGTATATTTCCTGTGGCTCCGCCAAAAGAGATTATGAACGAGGTACATTACGCCCGCTATTCTCTTCACCCTACAACATGAAATGAACTATGATATCAACAGAGAACTACTGTGGCCAGTATGAAAAGAGAAATTGCCGAATTTGTAGCCCAAAGGGTTCTAACCGCCAACAGTAAAAGCTTTAACATCGTAAAACCAGGTGGTTAACTCAGACATAGTTGTTCTCTATGGAAAATGGGAAGCATGGAATATGGATTTTATGGCAGATTACCCTGCACTTACATAGACACGATTCTATATGGGTGATAGTTGACAAAGTTGACAAAATCGCCTCATTTCCGCCGTGAAAGCTACTTTCGCCGAAGATTATGCCGAATTGTATATTAGTGAAATAGTTAGATTACCTGAAAAGCGCATCTATTATCTCCGATGAGGAGCACAATTTCATGTAAATTAGATTTTGGCAATGCTTCAGAAAGGTCTGGGAACAGATTAATTTGAGCACAAAGATTCCACCCTCGTACAGACGTGGAGTGTGCCGAGCGCACTACTTCAGACGCTCGAGGACACGCTGCGGGCGTGTGTGCTAGATTTTGGAGGTAGCTAGAACATGAGCATTTACCATTGATTGAGTTTGCTTATAATAATAGCTATCACTCATTTATCCGTGATGGCGCCCCTTTGAGGCATTATACGGCGAAAATGCATCACCAGCTGGTCAAGCTCAAGTGGGAGAATCAAGTTGATTGGGCTGCATATTGTCTAACACGAGGAGAAGGTGAAGCTTATAAGAGAACGCCATCGACGCACCGAGCCGCGTAAATCGTATGCCGATGTGCTATGTGTAGACCCGGGAATTCGGCGTAATGACTCCGGGTATTTCCAGTATCACCGATGAAAGGGATTTACGAGATTCCGAAGAAAGGTAAGCTCTCATCTAAGATTTGTTGGGCCTGCACGTATCTGGCCAAAGAATAGGCCAAGTGGGCATATGAGCTGAACTGCCTCCGTGAGTTAGAATCCGCTCATCCCGCTCTTTCATGTATCTATGCCGAGGAAATGAATAGGAGACCCATCTAGAGTGCCTCCCAAACAGATATCTGTGTTATCAAGAATTGGCCTATGTAGAGGTTCCAGTATCTTAGACAAACAAATTCGTAGATTGAGAACCAAAGATTATGCGTCCTGGGCTTTCAAGGTACTATGTATGTGTAGAACCGAGAGGAGATGACTTGGGGAGGCAGAGAAAGATATGAAAACCAGGAGACCACTTGTTCCAAGCCTAGTCAAAGACAGTACGTTAGTATTGTTATCTTATAAAGTGCCTTACAAGATATGTAAGGAATGAGAAGATCGATGACCATGTGAATACCGTTAGTATTGTGTGGAGCACCATTGGACTTTTCGTATTTCAGTTTTGGGATAGTCCATATTACAAGGGACACTCGCCGAAATTTCCTGTAACAAGTTGAATAAGTTGAAAAGTCCTAAGATAGCGCCATTCGAGGACGAATGTTCTTAAGGGGAGAATGTTACACCCCGTAGTACCCCACATATAGATACCTATTCGCGTGTTGGTTAAGCATTATTTTGAAAAGCCATACATTCTGTAGTGTTATTCCTGAAAAGACCGCAATGATAATTTGGCCGAACTATCGCGGAAGGAGCCTAGGCAGAGAGCTCCTCCGCGATGGCAACGTGTCACTGAGGTGGAGCCTCCGCGTTGGCCTGGTGACACGTTGGCCCGTGTCTAGGCCCAAGTATAAAGCCTCCATCGCTATTTCATTAATTATCCTAAATTTCCAAAGAACTCACGAGAGGAACAGAGAGAGAACACAAAGTATTGATAATATTCTCGATTACGCCAAGCGTAGTCCAAATTCAAATTAACCTTAAATACCAAGGTATTGAGCAGCAGCGAGCATTCCTATGGATTTAATTTCGCGAAATTCGCCGAAAAATCATCGCTACTGGATAAGGTGTAAGTGGAATTGGCAGCCAAATTAGTGTCAATGTGCTCCTAGCCTTAAAGTGAGTATTTCTCCTTCTAGACTTTCGAGAAAATAGCATAAGTTTTTTGACCGTCTTCGATAAGCCAAAGTTTGGGCTATAAATATATCAAAAGTGACATTTTCTTTCAGATTATTGGTGTATTTAGTTCTAATTGACATATATGTAAATGTAGTTGGGAGAAATAGTTGGAGTACTGACCAGTCAGTCCGATAGTCTTGGATAACCCGAGATTAAGGTATGTGGAAGCCGCTTCTGCAAGTTAGTAACTTTAGCCTAGTATAATCTAGTAAACTCCATAATAGAGTTCCTTAAGTTGAATAATGGTTTTGGAGCAAAGCTCAATAAACCTGTTTTGGCGTCACATCGTATCTAAACTCGGTGTTGCAAAGCATGCGCCAAATGGCGAGTTAGCATCTGCATTCGTATAGCCCAACATGTGATTAGCAAGCTTGTTTTAGAATAATATGACGTATATTCGTAATGTTAGTAAAGAAAATCGCATGTATATATCGAAAGCATTTTCTTTCAGATTATTGGTGTATTTAGTTCTAATTGACATATATGTAAATGCAGATGCTTGGGAGAAATAGTCGAGTACCGACCGAGCTTCGTCCGATAGCTCTGGACAACCCGAGATTAAGGTATGTAAAGCCGCTTCTTGGTAAGTTAGTAACTTTAGCCTAGTATAATGTAGTAACCCATAATAGAGTTCCGAAGTTGAATAATGAGTTTTGAGCAGCTTCAAAGAACCTCGTTTTGGCGTCATATATCGTATCTAACCAAAGTTAGGAAGCATGCGCCAAATGGCGAAAGAGCACCTGTACTCAAGATAGCCCAAGATGTGGATTAGCAAGCTTGTTTAGAATAATATGACGTATATTCATAATAAAAGTTAGTAAAGAAAAATCGTACGTATAGTATCCCGCTTGCGCACAGTCATATAGACAGATAGTATCCCGCGCGACAGGGGCCATATAGACAAACATGATATCTTGGCCATGACAGCTTATACAAAGATTGCATAGTATCTTACAGACATTGGCAGCTAGATAAAGATCACGCATTCAACATGTGCGTATGAGAATCAAGATATCATTTAAAGTAAAAGAAATCGTAATCTGTGAGCAGTATTTTGCGCTTAAACATGCTTGCTATATGTGCTTATTGACTGCTGAGACTTGATTGTGTCTGAGGGCACCTGGCGCGCCCGCCGCCCCGGTTGGTAATCTGTACGCCCACCGAGCGGTGTGGGTTTACGCTACCCAAGGAGGGCATGCCGCCTCAGCTTGACGAAGATGGGATGAAGCTTTCCTGTTGTCAGCTGACGGTGACATAGCATTTATAGCTCCGCGAAAGTAAGCGCCAAAGATTAGATATGTATTCAAGCACAGCGATGGGGAGGCAAGAGATAGGGAGTCTCCGCACTGCATACTAAGTATTTATATCGGGAGGCTATGGCCCGAGCCGTGAGACCCAAGGGGCCGGCAGAGGTGCTCGAGTTAGCAACATGAGTGGAGTGACTATTTTTTGGTGTTTGAAAACTGGCAGGTATATAGATAGTTTTTTGCTGGCGCCATCCGCCGGTGGGTTGGTATCGCTCTTGTTGCTATATATATATATGTATTTATGTGGGATGTATATTAGTTAATAACAAGCAGGCCGCCGCGTCGACAGATACGCTCCCCTCCTATCACAAAAGACGTAAAAGCCTCGATTCACCATATCGCTATTACGTATTCAGCTTATCTCCCTACTATTCAAAATTCTAGTTATTTTATTGTATTCGCTGTATTCAGCTACTTTGCATACCTAGTACTGTTGGTACGACGCCCATTGGGGCGCCTCGCATTACTTGGTCACAGTACTCATAGACGAGGAGGCGATCCTCGTGATTCCACTCACTATAGAGTCACCGCCTCCGTCATCCTGAGCTTCGATATTCATATAGTCTATTTCCTTTATTGTAATAAGATGGGCAGGCCGGGGGCCCTGCCCCGACCATTTTATCAAGATTCATAGAGGCTTGGCAAAGACATTGTATATATTTATCTCCTTGTGGCCGCTTGAGCGCCGTGTGAGGCCATGCATTTTGTTATAGTTGTTTAGCATTTCGTTATGTTGGTCGATGGAGCCATAAATGATATAGTGGTGACCTTATCGGTCACGTAGTTATACAAAAGATTCTTATGTTGAGCTTCGCAGATGACTAGGACAGCATGGTGGCCTTGTCGGCCCATATAGGTTTCCTTTATAAGTATGTTTCTCGTTAGCCGAGATTATTTGCAGGAGGCTATAGGCCCAATGGGCCGTGAGGCCGTATTTACAAACAAGAGAGATAAATTCGTTGTTTCCGTAACTGGTGATAGAGCTAGCCAGCACTGCATGTGCTTAGGCTCACTAGTTAGCAACCCGTGTCCTACTAGGGCACCAGGTTCCAGCCTATACCCCCGCGGGGCGTGACACTGAGAATGAGAACTTACCCAAGCGGGAAATAGGACTAGACTAGTCTGAACAAGCTATCGACGAGACTAAGTCAGACTAACCAAACCTATATCATGAGATATAACATAGAGTATGCGGTCAATACTTTGAATATACCGAGTATGTAAAGTAATAAAACATGCTAGTAAAACGTGCTGAAACTCCATGAATATAAATCAAAATAGATCATAAAAGTAAGGACCACATGTTAAAGGACATATATCTGAGATATTCATAATCATAAGATATTCATAATAAGATGAAACTAATGAACCAAGGTTTAAAGATAGAAATCATATAACTTGTCATGCTTGAAATTATAAGTGAAAACTCATAAATTGATCAATGGGACATATATGAATTAAAACATAATATCATGAGTCTTGAACATGAGTAACTAAAATCATAAGGAACAATGGGAGACTTTTCATAACCAACAACCACCATGTAAGAGCTCATGGTGATCCCACATCTTGCCCACATGGAGAGAGCCATCCTAAGCCTTGCCAGGGCAAAGGACGACTGAGGTGTGATATCACGAGTGTGCCCTCGGGCGAGGGGAAATGCTCTCTTAATAGGTCCCAATAAAATATATCCTATTTTGGCATGTAATTTAGAGATTGGGGTCCTCAAAATCCCTGGCCTACTCGGTGCTAGACACTACTCCTAAAACATGCATATTTCTCATAATAATATTCTCAAAACATAGCTTAAATCTGAATATTTGGAGTCTTTACTCCAAAATATTTCATAAACTGAACTTGTAAGCCTTGGCTAAAATCATGATAAGCATACTTAACTTGCATGGCTTTCCCAAATCATAGAGTCATACATACTTAAAATAAGCTTGGTAATTCGAAGTCATGAAATCATAAGATGAGAATTCATTAACATTCATGCATGCTAGATAATTTATCTTACTTGAAATCATAAACTCATAAGCTTGAATTTCATAAGTCATGCATAATAGGGTATAATTCTATTAAACTTGAAATCATGGTCTAATAATTAAATTAAGAGCAAAATATGCCCCAATAGTCTTAAATCATTAATCATAACACGAAGGCATTAGACCCATAGGCATAGCATGACTATTTGCATGAAATTGGGTTAAGCCCTAGAATCTTTAATACACTTAATTGGAGACTTGAATTCTAAATTAGAGGAGTAATTGGGCATGAGGGTGGAAGAAATCCTCTATTCATAGCCCTACATACCTGGGTAAACTAACTTCTAATATTATCTTGAGAGCCCAAGAGGATTGAGAGTAAAATTGATGAGGAGTCCTAGCTTGATCTTGGAGGAGGATTTCAATTCAATGCATGCTTGAGAGAATAATGACTTGGTCTAGGTTAAAACCTTTTAGAAGCTTAAAATGACATAATTAAGAAGTTAGAAGCTTAGGAATTTATAAAAATACCCCTGGGAACACGTAATTAAAAGTTGACTGCTAGGCACTATGGATCGTACCATGAGTCGTACCTACAAACAACTACTTGCGGTTTCCTCTCATTGCTAGCCAATTACAATTTCCAGGCTCACTGTTTCTCAAACTACAGGCCTCAAAATGACTCATTTTTTCCTATAATGAGTTGCACTATGGCAGGTGGTTAGGGGTCCCCATCACCTATACTATCTTTCCATGACTGGATACAACAACTCTTTGTTACCTACAACGAGTCATACAATGGCCTGTTACTTTCCCCAAGTTTTCTACTCAATAAAATACCTTGAATCTTTCCCATGACCCTTCACACCAAACAACAAGTCGTACCTTGACTCGTAGGTCCAAGATCTAGCATCTAGTAGCTTATCATGACTCCTGACCACGACTCATTACATCAACCTACAACTTGTTCCATGAGTCATTATCACTGGTTTAGGAAAACTGTTGGCTCACAATGACTCCCTCCTACAACTCGTACCAAGGAACAACGACTCGTACCATGAGTCATTCTGAGAGAAAAATACAGATTTTTTGTTGAGTCTGCTACATGTCTAAGATTTGGTTGTAGAGACTTTTGGGGTGTTACAGATTCTTCCCTCCCTCAAGGATGCTTCAATTGACAGATGATAATACCAACTTTAGACAACTTCCAAGAGAGCCACTACATGAGGTTTAGCTCCATTTTAAAAAGAAGGTTGCAATATGCCCCAATCATAATTTTTGCTGGTTGGAGTCAATCTTCAAATATTCTATCGTTCTCTCTACTGGATCAACAAATCGTTGGCCAACAACATTATCGGTGGGTCCCTCATGGACCAAACAAATGAAATGGCCAAAGCTCTTCATATCATATGATCAAAAGAAATATAACATGGCACACTAGAGACATCCAGGTGTTCCCAAGTGGTGCTGCGTCCAACCTTGTAATCACTGAAATGAGAAGGCATGATGAGGAAAGACATGAAACCTTGGCAAACATGATGACCCACCTCAAGGCAATGACTAAACATGATATGGGGGCCAGAGCTGAGAGTGTGAATGTTGTAGGGACCCAAGGGAATGATCAATATGAGCGAGATGTTTCACCTCCTAGATATAATGAGGAATGCAAATACATGGTAGGTCAAATGTTAGGTTCTTGTTAAGGTTACCAAGGTTCCAACCAAGGCCCTTGTTGCCCTCGTGATGAGAATCAAGGTTGGAGAGGTCGTGAAAATCAAGGTTTGAATGAAAGAAATGATAGATGGGGGGAATTAGGAGCAAAAGCGTGAGGGGTATCATAGAAGCTAAAATCCATACATACCTTTTGCCAAAGAAGATGCTGGCCCAAATGCAACCAGGGTAAGTGATGTTGGTAATTTGAAAAATTGAAGAGATGTTGGATAGGATGTTGTAAAGAGTAGAGTCACTGATAGTGGAGTGAATAAATTAAAAGGGGAGGTGTCTAACCTTTCCCAAGATGTGAGCTCCCATTCGGCCTCCATCAAGCTTTTAAAGGGCCAAATGACTTATCTCTCAAACCAAATAAAACCTTAGATGAAAGGAAACCTTTCGAGTGACACTATGCCCAATCTAAAGAAGGATAATCACTTCATTACTATTGTCAGGAGGAGTGGAAGAGTTGTAGTTGATACAGGAGTTAAGGCTAAGAAAGTTGTTGATCCTAAAGCAAGTAGTGAGGTAAGTGATAAAGTTCCAAGAAGCACCAATTTATGTTGACAATGAGGAAGTACTACAGGATGAAAGAGTGGATGTTCCTCTAAAGAATGTTTCTATTGATATAGAGGGCTAGGAGACTCTAAATACATAAGGACAAGGTCCTAAAATTCCACCCCCTTACCCTCAATGGTTGGCTAAAAAAAGGACAACCAATTTTAAAAATTCACTGACTTGTTCAGTAAGTTTTCCATAAATATACTGCTTGTGGATAAATTGCTCCAGATGCCTGGCTATGCCAAATTCATGAAGGAGCTGTTGAAAAATAAGAAGATTTTGGATACGGGCATAGTGGAGGTGTCGTACCATTGTAGTACCATGATGGCTAGCAATATTTCTCCTAAAAAAGAGGACCTAGGAGCATTCATCATTCCATGCACTATTGGATTGTGCATGTTCAACAAAGCGCTATGTGATCTTGGAGCGAGTATTAACCTAATGCCTCTCGTGATTTTTAAAAGTAGGTTTGGGGAGTTCCAAGCCTACAAAAATGAGACTGTTAATGACTGATCACTCTACAAAGCATTATGTAGGAGTGCTTGAGGATGAGTTGGTCCGAGTTAATAAATTTATCCTTCCTGCCGACTTTATCATGTTGAATTGCGATATGGATGCTAAGGTGCCCATAATCTTGGGGAGACCACTGTTGGCTATGGGGAGAGCATTGGTTGATGTAGAGTTGGGGGAGTTGAAGTTTAGAATTGGTGGACAGGAAGTCACATTTAATGTTTGCCAACAAACACAACCCCCCTCCCCCCGATGAGTGCAAGGTGATTGCGTGTTACACCCCGTAAGATTCCCGACACTTAGATGGCCTATTCGCGCGTTGGTTAAGCATATTTGAAAGTCATACGTGCTAGAAAAAGGCCCGGGAAAAGGTCGGACGAGAACCTGTCGGACCATCTCGGAAGGAGCCGGGGCAGAGCCCCTCCGCGATGGCACCATGTCACAGAGGCGGGGCCACCGCGTTGGCTCCGTGACACGTTGGGCCTGTCCAGGCCCAAGTATATAAAGCCCCCACTTCGGTTTTAATTGATAAAAATCATTTGAAATTTCCAGAACATGAGAGAGAACAGAGAGAAGACGAAGAGGGTATTAAATTATCGTTCGATTAC